>JAJJWX010001631.1:0-43277 GCA_023529315.1 Papaver bracteatum
GAATTAACAACATCCTGGTAGAGATTCTATGCCTACTTTTATGAACTGTCTTGCTTCACCTACAAATGGTATCGCATTATAAGGCATAGATAAAGGATGCATTTGTGCTCTTCCTGAAACTATCCATTAGATGAGGATGATTAAGCGACTAACACCTTAATCCCCGGTAGGTGACAGCAAGAACTCCCAAGACATCTGTCTGAATCTGCAATTTGTAAAGACTTTAATATCGAAGTACTTTCCAATTCGAGGATATAGCTCCATTCCCTGCATAATAAGGATATGACAAGATATTAGTGCATATTGATACGTATATGGCTCCCCTGCAATACATATTACAAAAACAAGTACGATGATATATATGTGTGAACTCTAAACAATTGATACGAATATTATAAGACTTCAGCAAGGATAACTAGAAGTAATTTCCGTGTAACATTAAAAGATAAATTTGATGTATTGCAACTAGATTGAGGAAAAAAAAAACTTACATCCTCACATTCATGAAGCTTTTATTGAGAACCATCAATGTCATCGATGCCTTGTATTTTGGTTGACAATCAGCAGAGATTTGAAAATTTTGAAGTGTTTCTCCACATGCCCTACTTTCAAAAGAAAAAGTAATGGATTAGTAAAAACAAAATCTTCAGAAATTCAAAATTCAGCCAATTTCTATCAATTCAAACATAAACTTGAAGTATACAAAATCAATAAGAATACCTTGCTCAGTTCGTTAATAGGAATTTTGGCATAAGGTTCTTCCTGATTCTGGATCAGACATACAACCCCAGCTACAGCTCAAATATCGCTCACCACCACCACCATGAAATTACATAAAATCAGAGAAACCCTTTACTAATTCAACATTATGAAACACAAAAAAAAAATCATCTACTTCAAATATAAAACCACATGCACTCTCAATTTCCTCTTCTTCGACCACCATATCTTGTACCATATAATTTCGACTATTGTTCTTCAACCTGATTTTTGTACCACAAAAATCAATTATCTTATAAATTACACAATAAACCAATGCCAATCACCAAACTAAGGTTAAAAGTCACAATGCAATATGTTGATCTATGGCATCATCGCCCCTCAGTAGAGGGTGTATCATCACAATTAACCACAATTCACTAAATAACAACGAACATGCATGTCATTGAAAATAGATCATAACATAGGCCTTGCCAGTAATATTTTTCTTTATCAAGGACACACATTCCTCAACTTAATCAATAATCACCAGCAGGAGACTTGTTACTGCTATATTCCATGAGAGAACGTAAACATGAACAACTCCAATACCGATAAGAAGAGGTATGTGATGATTGTGTGTACAAAGAAATCATTCAATCAAAACATAAAGTTGATGGCGAAGGCATTCAACATGCACAACAATATACCATATAATAACCATAAACCAAGACTATCAACTATTTTGGCTCTCCGACGGAAGTCCCACGCATACATGTTACGCAAAAAATACACAAAATTCCGCATACATGTTAATAATACACCCTATGTCAATACCATAGGCTACAATTATGGATTGTTAGACTCAATCCATGGAACAATCAATAAAAAGACATTCACTACTTAAGCTCATATGCACCTACAAAAAAACAAAACATAGAACTCATGTATGTGTGAGAAGGAAGAACATAGTACAGCTATAAATGATGTGATATACGACATTTTAAAATGCTGAAAGATATCAAATGTACTGCCAAAATCTACTCAAAGAATTATACCAACTAACAGAGCCAGTGAATACAAACAAAAGAAGTATGCGGGCGAGCAACAAACCTGCTGATGCATCGGTGCTCCACCAAATGCAACTTTAACACAAGTCTGATAAGAGAAATTTTTCGCTTCATCGTGTATCTACAGGACCACAAAACCCAAAATGAGTAATTAGAAAAGTGTATCTACATCACTAATAACAATCATGAAACAGAAACTCAAACAAAGAACTTAGCAATTTTCACCTAGCAAGACAACTCTCTAGTTACCCTCCTCTCCTCCTTCAAATTCAGTAACACCTAATTCAGCAAATTTATCAGCAACATCAAATGGGTTTAGCTCATAATTCCTTCTCCCACCACCACCACTACTACCCCCACCAGAACCCCATATTCCTCCTCCTCCACTACCCCCACCTCTAGGTCTAACTCAGGAGGTACCTGAAATTGGAAATCAAACACCATTATGTTAAAACAATGACATAGACAAAAAAAAAGTAAAAACACAAAGTGAAATCCCAAATATTATATACAAATAATACTTACCACCACGACCTCCTCCTTTGCTTCCGGCTCTGCCTCTACCACCACCACGGCCTATAATTTTTCAAATCAAACATTCCCATCTCTAATCCTTCCCCTAAAACCTCAATTTCAATTTCAGTCACTTGATTCAATTACATCCAAGAACCCTAATATCTATTTTGGGAAAGAACAGAAACCCTATCTTCTCTAATCTTCATTAAAACTCACGAATTCTTCCTCATCATACTGTGTTCACCAAACCCATCTTTAATTTCTCAATTTCTAACTCAATTAACGATTTACCGAGAAAACCCTAGTTTTCAAACTCAATTGCAGCACAAACCCATCAATTCATCCGTGTTTCAATCAACAACGACACTTTACCATCTCAAACCCTAACTCATCATTGTTCTCTGATCTTGATCTTCTATACCAAATCGACCCAGAAAATAATATCAACTAGAATCAATTTTCTTCTTTGATCTTCTCAAGATTTGGGTGTATTGGAAAACCTGATATCTCATCCGGGGGAAGCTTCCCGCGGAAATTTCTACTCACGATGGAATCGAGAATGAGTTATTTCTCTGGATGAATATTCTTTCTGGGGAGATTTAAAACTGATTAAGCACTAAAAGGATCGAAGAGATTTGGTGAAGAAGGTGAAAAAAGAGGAGGAGGAGATGCGATGAAAGAGTAAAGATGGGTTGAGTGAATTAGATTTTGTAAGTGAGTAAAAAAAAATTCTTCAAAAAAATAGAATTAGTGAATCCGACGGGCCATGTTTCAATTGATTCCTCATATGATTAAGAAAAGATCTAACGGTGGAGATTATATTTGGGATACTCATACGGATTGCATGTGTTTATCTTCGTGCTAATACAAACTCATGTTTTCGGTTTTATTATCAACCTTCGACACAAAAAAATCCAAAAAATATTAATAAATTTAGGACATTGTTGTCGACAATATGATATAAAAATATCCAAAAAATGTATAAGAATGAAGAAAAATAAGAAATAAATTCGATAATTGGTGTGTTTCTTTGTGCTTTTGTGCATTCTCTTTGTGCTTAGAGGTTTGAATTTGACTAGTCACATAGGTCACGAAGTAATTTCGACTAGTCACAGGTCATGAAGTATCTTTAGTTCACACTCGTACACTCAAGAAGCATAAAACTATGAACCAAGAAGCTCCGGGAGGGTTCAGACTTCAAACTAGCATGATATATTATTGAAATCGATAAATATGAATCTCAGTGTCGATTTGAACTTCAAATGTGGTATAATGGCATACAAACTATGAACCAAGAAGCTTCGGGAGGGTTCTGTCTTCAAACTTAGCGGGGATACATCATTGAAATCGATATATATATGAAACTTAGGTGTTGATTCGAACTTCAAATATGGTATAACGACATACAAAATATGAACCAAGAAGCTCTGGGAGGGTTCTTACTTCAATTGTAGCATGATACATCATCGAAATCGATAAATATGAAGCCGGACGGAGATTCGAACTTCAAATATGGTATACGGAAACAAACAAACTATGAATTATGAAGCTGCGGGAGGGTTCGACTTTAATCGTAAGAACGATGAATATATCCTTTTACAAATAAGTTTTCATTGGAATATTCTCGAACCTTAAACACGCACGAATTCGTCAACTTCGAGAAAGAAACGCCAGAGGTTGAAACATGGCAAGGAGTGGACTACTATAAGCCAGAAACTTAGTTAGAACGATGAATCCATCCTTTTACAAGTAAGATTTCTTCGGAATATTCTCTGAAACCTTAAACAAACCATATTCTGACATATTATATGCATACCCTGGCTCCGAGATCGAAACTCATTTGTGAGTAGACTACTAGAAGTCGAAAACTTGGTAAGAACGATGAATCCAGCCACATTTGGTGCAATAAATATAGATTACTAGAGTTGGACCTGAGTTTCTCATTCGTATGAACTGAATATAAAATTTATCGGATTTGGACATCCCGGGTTCCCGGGTTCAAAGATTACTAGAGTTGGAACTGAGTTTCTCCTTCAGATGAACTGAATATGAAATTTATTAGATTTGAACTTCATAGGTTCAAATATTACTAGAGTTGGAGCAGAGTTTCTCATTCAGATGAACTGAAAATGAAATTTATCAGATTTGAACATCACAGGTTCAAAGATTACTAGAGTTGGGCTTGATTTTCTCATTCAGATGAACTGAAGATGAAATTTATCATATTTTAACATTACAGGTTCAAAGATTATTAGATTTCGATATGAGTTTCTCATTCGGGTGAATTGAAGATGAAATTTATCAGATTTGAGAATCCCAGGTTTAAAGATTACAAGAGTTGGACCTGAGTTTCTCATTCAGATGAACTGAAGATGCAATTTATCAGATTTGAACATCACAGGTTCAAAGATTACTAGAGTTCGACCTGGGTTTCTCATTCGGATGAACTGAGGATGAAATTTATCATATTTGAAAATCACAGGTAAGAAGATTACTAGAGTTTGACATGGGTTTCTCATTCGGATGAATTGAGGATGAAATTTATCGGATTTGGACATCCCGGGTTCAAAGATTACTAGAGTTCGACCTTGGTTTCTCATTCGGGTGAACTGAAGATGAAATTTATCAGATTTGAACATCCAGGGTTCAAAGATTACTAGAGTTGGACATGAGTTTCTCATTTGGGTGAACTGAAGATGAAATTTATCAAATTTTAACATTACAGGTTCAAAGATTATTAGATTTCGATATGTGTTTCTCATTCGGGTAAATTGAAGATGAAATTTATCAGATTTGAACATCTCAGGTTCAAAAATTACTAGAGTTGGACCTGAGTTTCTCATTCGGATGAACTGAAGATGCAATTTATCAGATTTGAACATCACGGGTTCAAAGATTACTAGAGTTCGACCAGGGTTTCTCATTCGGATGAACTGAAGATGAAATTTATCAGATTTGAACATCACAGGTTAGAAGATTACTAGAGTTTGACCTTGGTTTCTCATTCGGATGAATTGATGATGAAATTTATCGGATTTGGACATCCCGGGTTCAAAGATTACTAGAGTTGGACCTGAGTTTCTCATTCAGATGAACTGAATATCAAATTTATCAGATTTGAACATCACAGGTTCGAAGATTAATAGAGTTCGACCTGGGTTTCTCATTCGGATGAACTGAAGATGAAATTTATCAGATTTGAACATCACATGTTCAAATATTACTAGAGTTGGACATGAGTTTCTCATTTGGATGAACTAAAAATGAAATTTATCATATTTGAACATCACAGGTTCAAATATCACTAGAGTTGGACCTGAGTTTCTCATTCGGGTGAATTGAAGATAAAATTTATCGATTTGAACATCACGGGTTCAAAGATTACTAGAGTTGACACGAGTTTCTCATTCGGATGAATGAAGATGCAATTTATCGATTTGAACATCACGGGTTCAAAGATTACTAGAGTTCGACCTGAGTTTCTCATTCGGGTGAACCGAAGATGAAATTTATCAGATCTGGTGCAATAAATATTATGGAGACTGTGAAAATGACCAGACTACCCTTATTAGAAATAGGTAAAGTAAATATTATAAAATGTAAAAATAACCATATTACCCTTAATGAAAATAAGTGCAATAAATATTATGGAGACTGTGAAAAATGACAAGAACTACCCTTATCGGAAATAGTTAAAGTAAATAGTACAGAATGTGAAAATGACGATATTACCCTTAATGGAAATAAGTGCAATAATATTATGGAGACTGTGAAAATGACTAGACTACCCTTATCGGAAATAAGTAAAAAAAAATATTACATACTATGAAAATGACCATATTACCCTTAGTGAAAATAAGTGCAATAAATATTATCGAAACTTTAATAATGACCAGACTACCCTTATCAGAAATATGTAATATAAATATTACACTTTGAAAATGGCCATATTACCCTTGATGGAAATAAGTGCAATAAATATTATGGAGATTGCGAAAATGACCAGACTACCCTTATTGGAAATAGGTAAAGTAAATATTATAAAACATGAAAATGACCATATTACCCTTAATGGAAATAAGCGCAATAAATATTATGGAGACTGTGAAAAATGACAAGAACTACCCTTATCGGAAATAGTTAAAGTAAGTATTTCAGAATGTGAAAATGACCATATTACCCTTGATGGAAATAAGTGCAATAAACATTATGGAGAATGTGAAAATGACCAGACTACCCTTATCGGAAATAAGTAATTTTCAGAGAAGGCTTTACATTGTTTGCGGCTCAGTCACTGAGTATTACATTTTGTTTTACAACACTTATGAAGGGTTGTCATAAAGTTAGTTTATTAAAGAACCACAAACTTGACAAAACCTGTGATAGCGTAAGATGGTTAGTGGTGTAGATTTCCATGCCCGAGGCTCAGGATCGAATCCCCCCAACCTCATTTTTTCCAACATTATATATTTTTACTTCAATAACACTTATAAGTGTTGTTATAGGTTTCTCTCATTTTTCCAACATTATATATTTTTACTTCAACAACACTTATAAGTGTTGTTATAGGTTTCTATTTAAAATAATGAAAAATACCACAACTTGTGAACCATAAGGATGGTTGAAGAGATGGACTTCCATGTAGTAGGTTCATGTTCGAATATCCCCTCTAACATATTTTCCATTACCATATTTTTGTGTTCTTCAACAACACTTCTGAGAGTTGTGATAGGCTAAGTCACTACACTTATAAAACAGAGTTGTTATAGCTAAATGTCGTCACAACTATTTTTCTTAAGGAGTTGTCGTTTGTTTTCTTAGAGCAACCCCTTGGTCCGAAGTGTTGGAACTGATAATATACGACAACTCTTCCCTTGAAACCAGTTGTAAAACATAAGACTTTCTACGATATTTAACAAAGAGTTGTAAAACCCTAGTTGTAGATGTATATTTTTCCTGTAGTGTCTAGAAATTCTTTCTAAGGATAATATGCTTGAGTGCAAGCCATGTGACACTCCAGTAGTCAAAGAATCTATAGCCTAAATACATGATGGTGTGTTGTTATAGAATCCTACAGAATACAGAACAATAGTTGGTAGTCTTCAATATTTGACTCTAACTAGACCTGACATAGCTTTTGGAGTAAACTATGTGTCTCAATTTATGCATGTTCCCACTGGAATTCATTTTTTGTTGGATAAAAGAATTCTGAGATATCTAAAGGGAACTATTGGTCTTGGTCTTACTCTGAGAAAAGGTGATATATCTTCTATTAAAGCCTACACTGATTCTGATGGAGCTGGCTTCCCACATAAAAGAAGATCAACATCTGGTTATGCTATCTTTATGGTAAATTCTCTGATCTGTTGGTCTAGCAAGAAGCAACCAACTGTGTCTAGATCTTCAACTGAAGTTGAATACAAATTCTTTTCTATGGTTGCTTCTGAGTTAGATTGGTTATCAAATGTTTTTAAGGAATTGCATATTTCAGTTACTCTTCCAATACAAATTTTCTGTGATAATACTTCATCAATTTGTTTGGCTTCTAATCCTGTGTTTCATGTCAGGGCTAAACACATAGAAGTGAAGTATCATGTGATTAGGGATCTGGTGGTTCAAGGTTTTGTCAAAAAAATTCATGTCTCCTCAGAAAATTAGATTGCAGATATTTTTACTAAGGGGTTATGCTCACCAATCTTCTCTTCCTTACTACATCAATTACTGGGAGATTCTTCTACTATTGCAGGCAATGCTACATTCAAGTTCTTCAACTGTTGCAGTTACAGATGCACCTGTCACTACTTTTTTGTTTTTTGGTTTAGCTTTTAATACTTCATCAATTTTTTTGGCTTCTAATCCTGTGTTTCATGGCAGGGCTAAACACATAGAAGTGAAGTATCATGTGATCAGGGATCTGTTGGTTCAAGGTTTTGTCAAAAAAATTCATGTCTCCTCAGAAAATTATATTGCAGATATTTTTACTAAGGGGTTATGCTCACCAATCTTCTCTTCCTTACTACATCAATTACTGGGAGATTCTTCTACTATTGCAGGCAATGCCTGTTCAAGTTCTTCAACTGTTGCAGTTACAGATGCACCTGTCATTACTTCTTTGTTTTTTGGTTTAGCTTTTCAGTGATACTACTACTTGGTCAGCTTTTCAGAATTTTCACATGACACTACATCAGCTTTGTTTTCTTGGTTTAGCTTTGTTTCAAGACTTTAAGTTGGCGCTATTTTTCAGTTTTCTTTTCTTTTGGGTTTCAAGTCTCTACTGAGCATGCCAGTATCCACTTGAGGGAGGCAGTTAAGAATGTATTTTAGTTTAAGTCAAAGGAGTCTTGGTCAAGTCAGTATGTCAACATAATTTCTGTTATTGTTTGGCAGTCATTGATTGGGTATAAATACTAGTCAGTGATTGGTCATAAATTAGTCTGTCTGAAAACAATATGTCATGTAAATTTTCTTTGAACATCAATACATAATTCTTCTGATTTTTCTTTACTTTTCTTTAATCTGATAATTCTCATTTACTGCTAATTTCGGAAAGAATAGTGCGATAATGTCTAACTTAATTTTATTGTTATTTGGAGACAAATATAAAGACATCAACAATTTTTTCGATAAAGTTTTGCTTCCCCATTACCCCAGTCACTATTTGCATTCTAAAATTGAAGTATGTGCATGAATATGTAATTTCTTCTGTTGACGAATAATAATGGGTTTGAGTGGTAACACAACTGATTGCGTTCTTTTCAAAAGTTATCAGACTTATTTAATTTGAATGACACACTTTCTCGAGTTTACAATAGAGTGAAAGGAAGATAACTGATGGAAAATCAAATCAGTAGAATGTGATCCGATAAAGCTTAATTGATAAATCAAATCAGTACTAGTAATTAGGTTGTCCGGGGTCGAAGTTGTATCGGAAGCCATTTAGCTGGCATTGGAAACGGACTGACTCTTAATTTTTCATCACCAGGAATCAGCTTCTCCCATTCGTACCTTCGCACAAAATGATGCATGAAAATGATCATTTGTACCCGAGCATACTCTCTTCCAGGACACATTCCAGGGCCTCCACCAAACGCTACAAATGTGTACGGAGCAGGTCCGTTCCCTTGGAATCTAGACGGATCAAACTTTTCAGGATCTGGAAAATATTCTGGATTCTTGTGTGTTGAAATTGCACTCCAATATAACTGTACGTGTATGAAAATATAGAGGAAAACCAGTTTCAATTTAAGTACTAAATTCTTAATTTGCAACAGAAATAGATGACAAACTAATAAATGAAGTATATATAGGTTACCTTCCATCCTTTTGGAATAAAATATCCTGCATATGTGAAGTCAGCCAATGCCTCGGTGAAAGATCCCTGGAGCGGTGGTGCCAATCGCAATACTTCACAAATTACATTCCATGAGTATTTCATTTTTTGTATGTCATCCAAATTTAGCAACTCCCCTGTTGCTTAATAGCATACATAGCTGTACTGCTGTAATGAGAGATGGTCAGGTTGTGTATGTGTGTTATACACGTGAGAGTGTTGGAGAGTCGAGAGAAGAATTCAGATGAGTATAAAACTCAAGTCTGTCCTGTAACCCAAATCATCTTTTCTAATAATCATTCTTTGATTCAAATCGTTCACAATACCAATGTAGACATTCGATTTATCGAATGTTATCATGGTATCAGAGCTGAGAAATCAATTTCTCAGGGGTATCGATCCAATTTTTCCACTAATTCAACCTTAATTTTTCTTTAATCCATCTTCTTCTGCTGCTGTTCATCGTCAACTCAATTGTTCTTCATCCGAATCTACAGATTGTTCTCCATTTTACACTGAATTACAACACAGATCTAGATTTCTACCCACAACATCTTCCAATTTCATCTTCAAACAAAGATTTCCATCATAATTAGCTTGCTTTTGTAGCTAATTTCTTCATCAAGATTTGCTGATCTTGATTCCTGATACCGAGATAGTCTGAGCGTGTTCTAGCTCGCTACACCAAGGTCTAGTTATGGCGAAAACTTAAAGGCGTTCCACCGATTGGATTCAGCATAAGTTTGAGAAGTTTTTGATCTCATATCTTACTTCAAGGCAGTCCTCACCTATGTGTTGAAAATATTGTGTTTCATATGATGTTTCTGAGTTTGGATTTCGTAATTGGAGTTGGAGTGGACGAATTAACAGGTTTGAGTTCTTCTAATTTCATCTCTGCTGTTATCGAGTTTGTTTTTCATGGAACCAGTATGGAACTTGTGATTGGTGATGGTTAATAAGTGTAAAGTTGTATTTGATCCTGATGCTAGTATTGCAACGTCGTCAAGAGGATTAAGCATGTTTTTCAAACTAAAATTCAATGTTAGGGTTTGAGCTCTTGGTCAATTCAATTTCCTATTGGTGGATGGATTGAAATTTCTTACCTCATCAGCTAGCATTTGAGTCTCTGCTGGTAATCTCCATTTATATCTTTAGATTACTTTAGTTTTAACCTCATGTGTTCAGTTTCTACATCACTAACTCAACAATAGACAATTCCGTCTTCAAAAGCTTTTTCATCATAACTAGTTTGTGGCAACTAGTTTTTTTTTTCAAGTCCTACTTGTGCTGATACCTGGAGCTTTTGGGTCTGAACATGCCTATCTCTACTACACATTGTCTAGATTAGAGAGAAGCTTAAAGTTGTTCCACTTGAAAGTGAGGAAAATCTCCTTTTAAGTCACAGATGTGTATTGATGTGTGTATGGAATGTGAGTTTGCTGCACTATATGTGCTTAATTTTCTTGTTTGTAGTTCATCCCATTGGTACTGGCTTTGGTACAGTCCTCTTTTTATGAGTGAGTTGGCTTGCGAGTTCAAATGATGAAATTGAAGATTATGTTATGGGATTGAAATTAGGGAGTTATATAGGTACAAGCTGATGTTCTCCTTGATGAGTCTACATTCAATTCTGATGTAGCCTGGTTTAGTTATCTTTTCCGTGCTTTTCTTATTCATTTGGTGCATAATAATGGGTCCTTTCTTTAGTACTGTAATAATGGGTACTATCCTAGAGTACTGAAATAAGTTACTTCGCCTTTGATTGCTGAATTCGTTTGCAGTATTGGTTACAGATGAATAATTCAAGAGTGCAGATTGAGAATGAGACAGCATACTTCATATGGTTGTTATTTTCTAATGACTGATGGTGCTTGGCAATGCATACATACAAGCTTTATTGCTCAGCTAAGTGGGAACTGTCTATGTCGGTGTGATGCTTTCGCAATTTTGTTGATGCTGCTCTTCTAGCATAGTGATTACTTCTGCGCAACAATGGACCTCAGGTTTGCTTAAGCTGATGTATTGTGACAATCAGATATTTTGCATACGCCTTCATTCCCTTCTTTCTATTGGTGATAAGATAATACTTTTGTCAAAGCTTGCGACTAGAATTCACACTTGCAATATCTCCAATTCAGGCCTTGGTTTGTCGCTACTACACCACTTACTTTCATGTTTCCTGAATGTTACTGGTTTGCTTTTGCTATTGACCCAACAATTGTTGCTGCGGCTTCTTCATGTCTATTTCTGCACCAACAACTATGTCACCTTTTTATATTTCTTGTACTACTGGGGCTATGATTACTGCGTATGACGTGCTTCCATTCTTATACAATCACCATCTACTACAACAAATGATCACTTACTGCATCAACTATGTCACCAACTACTCATGATGTTGTCTCTTTCTCTCAACAACTACTTTTGATGTTTCCTGACTGCTGCAAGACCAATTGTTACTCCTACTTCTGGTGCAGTGCAAAAACCCAATCTTCATTGCAATTTGTAGTCACTAATTTTCTCCTACAGGACTGTCAAGTCTTTCTTTCTCATACTACACTTACGGCGACGACTACGGCAACTTGGTATTATCTTTTCATTCCATGACTGCATCTCTTCCTCAACATCCGCTGCCAGCCTGCAACATCAACTGCTTTTCTTATTTAACACAACACCTACTATTGATGTTGTTGTTATATCCTGTACCTATGCTACTGTAATTGATTTTTGTAGTCATTGTTTTATCTTCTGGCATAGATAGTTCATGTCAGGTCTGCAAGTTCAAGGCTTCTTTGCCATCCACCTTGACCTTGAGGGGGGATTATAGCATAGATAGCTGTACTGCTGTAGGGGTCTGTAATGAGAGATGGTCAGGTTGTGTATGTGTGTTATACACGTGAGAGTGTTGGAGAGTCGAGGGAAGAATTCAGATGAGTATAAAACTCAAGTCTGTCCTGTAACCCAAATCATCTTTTCTAATAATCATTCATTGATTCAAATCGTTCACAATACCAATGTAGACATTCGATTTATCGAATGTTATCATTGCTTTCGCATTTGCAATCTCGTTCTGCTCTGTTGTTCATAGACCGAATTATAAACACATGAGAAAATAAATAACAAATGAGATTTTAGTTTCTCAGATGATATTTTAATAATTATTTGAATACTTACCCCGTAAGACCTCATGCAGAACATGTGGAAGCTCGACAAGACATAAGGACAGTAATAACAGTACTTTGGGTGTGATATCCAGCGATGATTATAGGAAGCACCAAGTCCGCAAGGTATTTTGCATAAATAAATGTCTTTGTTTTCTTATTGTTGTTCTCAATATCCGCACAGATGCCTTCGACATGTTCAGTATCATCATTTTCTTTGCAAAATAGAATCATCTGCGACAGCAAATCTTGTGCTGGTGGAACTGAAGACGAGGGCGATAATTCATTCATCAGCTCATCCTCATTAAAAAGATGCATCTCATCCATTCTCTGCTTAATTATTTTTGCAAATTCCTTTCGGATAATTTTAGAAGCTTTGATGCCCCGATTTAATGGTGTCCAAGGTAAATTAATGGGTATAGTTAAGATTCCATCGCTGACCACATTAAAGAGCTTGAGTAACTCATCAACACGAGTTTCATCATTGATGCTTAAGAACAACAAACATGCTGATGAGAAATTGCAAATCTGGATTAAAGGATACACAACAACTTCCTCCTTATTATCCCAGATTACCAATTAGTATCGAAATGTTTCCTTGCCAGAGAATCCATCACGCCTACGTACCTCCGGAGCATATCTAGTTTCATAATTAAAGGAAACAACTTACTACGGAGGTTCCTAGACACTCGTTGCGCTGCGGGTGAGGCTGCATCTTCTATAAATGGCACAATCTTTCTAACTGATTTAGGCCACCACATCTTTACGAGTTTGTATTCGTTTGAGAACAAGAACTTGTTACCAGCTGCACCACTGAAGACAGTCACAGTTTCTCCATATAATGAAGTCTTGAAGACTTCCGAAGAGTATTTTCGAATCCTATCCTGAAAGAATTGCTCTGGAATGCCTTTAAGATTTTTCCGAGGGAAATCCACATTTTCTCTAATGATCTGTGCCCAACTTAAAGCCCCAGGTGGATCAACTGCTGCTATTCCGCTGTGTTGCTTTTCCCGCTTGTTCTTTAGAGAATAGAGAGACAAAAAGAGGACTACTACTAAGAGAAGAATCATATATGTCTTCAGTAATAGATCATCCATTTTGCTGTTTTAATTGGGTAATTAGCAAACGCTAATGATTAAAAGCATATACTTATCCTGATCATAGACAAGCTACATGTATATATATATATATATATACAAATGTACGTACTTGATAAGTATATTTTATATACTTAATTTAGTAAATTGGGTCCGGGTTCGATTTTATGTTTACATTCTAATTACTGTAAACGTTCATCAGTATTGGCTCTCTTACCGATATTAGTATCTCCAATTCGACTTTGGCATAATTAACGTCTGCAATTCTCGGCTAGCAAGTTGCTTTTTAGTGACACCTAATGAGAGTCGATAGTACAAAACGAACTTACAGTGACACTTAACAAAAATAAGTGTCACCATACCATTATTTTGCAGTTTTCTGGTCTCGCTAAGACTAAGTCTTATGGGGTGCTAGTCTAGCACCTAGATTAGCAGTAAGGAATACCTCCTAAATTTTATGGGAGTGCTAATCTAGCAACTAGATTAGCAGTCCACGTATTGACGTTGAACCATTCAATGCCAGCGCCAAATCATTCAGCGCTCAGCACTAAATGGTTCAGCGCAACCAATCTCAGCCGTCAGATTAAAAATAAATCCCTCAGCGCTGAATCATTCCACGAAAAGGTAGTTTTTCTAGCGCTGCATCATTCTGCGTATCAATCTAGCATTCTACTTCACATGCTAGCAACTGGTAGGAAAGAGAACTAGTGTTAAATTTTTTGCTACATTTTTTTGGAATTGCAACACTTATGTGCTAATCTAGCACCTCCAATCTAGCCCATAAGACTTATTCTAAGGATTTGGTGTCGCTATAGACTTGCTCGTGTCCAGGTAGCTGGCCTGGTTGGCTTCACTTTCAGTTTTACAAGGTCAAAACAAAATTGTCTCTTAGCATGTGTAGGAAAAATCTTAGGTTCACATGTCTAATTAGTCAACTCTATTGTTGATAGAGATATTATTATGTTAATGGGGAAACCAACGGAATAGCTGATCGCTTTAGCGTAACGTGAATCTAATATCTTTTCTGAATATGATAGCCTATGCATTAAAATAATTGTCTAATTGATGAATTTACCTCGTAGTACTGTCAGCTTATGAACAGGCAAGGCGAGCAAAACAGGAACCGTATATACAGATGGGAACATGGCTGAGTACTCAGCATAAAGATAGGATAGTGATAGCGGCAATTGTTTATTTACAAGTTGGGTTTTGCTGGCCTTTGATTCGATGCATAGACTTTTGCGCCAATTCACAATGATATTGGAGTTATTTGGACGCTAAAGACATCAGCTATTCTGTTGCATAATTAATACCGCCAACTGCTGATAATGATTTTGAGTCTTGACTACAATATGCCCCGATTATAGTAATCATTCATTGACATGTGAATGGAAAGTCCAACTTGATGCATGGATTTTAGGAAGTTACGATTGGTTCTTTTCTCATGATTGGACTACCGAAGGCAGTCCTTTTATGCAAGTGAAAATGTAAGCTTGCCTGCCACCTTTTTTCCAATTTCATTTGAATACAATCAAATTGAATCACACTATACCTTTTTATTCAAAATGTGATAAACAATGAATAAAAGTCCCAAATTACTCCATCAACTACATCAAACCGAAATAAAATAAAAAATAAAAAATGTAATCATTAAGGAGCCTATTATGCTTCAAAGAAAAAAAAAGGAACCTATTATATCGGGTACTGGATTTTCAAACGGATATAAATGTTCCAAAATTATAAGGGTCGCAAAATATGAAATTCTAGTTAAAATTATATCCGAAGAAGAATTGGATCCAATTTCTGTCAGCTCACCCACCGCGCAGGGACATCTGGTATATAGTACAGTTAGTGGTATAAGATTATTGATTACACGTTCTGATTGTGATATATATACAGAGAGAGATATCTAAAGAGAGAGAGAGAGAGAGAGAGAGAGAGAGAGAGAGAGAGAGAGAGGTATAATATTATCTACACTTAATGAAAGATTGTCCATTTTATCCATCCATGAAATTAATGATTAACATCAGAATGGATTCAAATCCATCAGAGTAATCATCAGAATGGATTCAAATTGATGTTTCCATAAAAGATAGTTAGTTAGTGTTGTCCAAATTCATTGAAACGAAGTTCCAAATTTTCTGGTAACGTTGAGAAGAACTTTTAAAAGTCCCATCAAAATTACCAGAAAATTTTGATGGGAAGAATCAGATGAATTAATGATTTCTTCACTAGGGAAGATATCTTACTACTGTAAATGAAAAACTTAAAGTTAAGTACTGATAGTGATTCTCGAAATCAAAATAAGATAAAGAAAAAGATGATAATTGAGATCCGAGTAAAAAGAAGTAGGATCGTAGAAAATTTTCTAGTGAAAAGAGAAAATTTTGATATTAGGGAGAAGATTTAAATTCTTAGAAGATATTATTCATACTGAAATCAATACAGATGAGAACATTACTACATAAACGTTCCCCAAACATGTGAAACGAACACATGAAAGAAAGATAAACCACCCATAAGATACTATTGATGCTAACTACACATAACGCACACACATTAGTGCTTATCGCAGGCATCTCACACATGAGTAATTGAGCTGCCTGAGTAATTGTCGCGACGACGACCGATAACTTGCTCATCGATTGGACAAATACACCAAACAATCATCTTTTGGACAAATTGTAGGCACATAAACAAGATCATCGCAGCCCTCCGTTCTATATCTCTTAAAATCTAGTAATGATGTGAAGACTGCAATGAACAAAACTAAATGATTAACTGCGTATCTTTGTCCAACACATTGATGAGGGCCAGCACCGAACACCAAAAAATTTCTCTTATAGAGTTGATCTTCTTGACGATTTTCAGAAAAGCGGTCTGGATCGAAGAGTTCCGGTTCGGTAAAACCTTGAAATGACGATTCAAAAACAGAAGGGAATACCATGGTGCCTTTAGGAATTGTGTAAGATTCTGTCAATTGAAAATCTTCTCCAGCAATATGAGGTACTAATGGTGCTGGAGCTCTATATCGCATTACCTCTCTAGCTACAGCATCAGTATATTTCATTTCTCTCAAGTTTTCAGCCGTTATTAGTTTGCTAGACTCGGCGGACCATATTCGACTCACTTCTTGGCGAACTTTCGATAAAATTTCTGGGTTCTTCTCCAATAATGTCACTGCCCATAGTAGAGATGAAGTTGAAGCATCTTGAGCTGCATAAAGGAAATCGAATAGATGTCCACCAATTTCGATATCGCTTGAATGTGGCACTTCATTTGAATCAGACCCATTTTCTTGAATTTCTTTTAAGAGTTGCTGCATCCAAAAATCAATCAAACAAACTGGTTCTTCCCCGGATTGTAATTTCATTTTACTTTGTTTCACACAATTAGTAAGTGTCTCCACTAACCGAGTAACTGCAAGCCGAGCTTTTTGGAATCCAAACCCAGGTAAGTCTATTGGTAATGTTAATGTTCCCTCATTGAACAGATTATAATCTATGTTGAATTCCTTACGAGATTTCTCGTTCAAATAAGGACCAACAAATACGGCTTGAGAAGTATCAAGATTCATGTCGCGACATAGAAACCGCAACTGTAATGGTTTATTTCCATTTTGGATTGATAAATTTACCCATTTTGTCAAATGCTGAATTATTATTGTTTGTTGCAGAGACAGATAAGTAGATAAAGCTTTAGGTGTAAAATTTGGAGCAATTCGTCCGCGAAGATCTTTATGTTCTTGACCTGACAAGTAAATAAGATTATGTTCACCAAACAATTTTCTCCCAAATGGATGACCAACGAAATGAAATGCATCAGGACGAACATTGGCAAAGATTTTATGAGAAAGCTCAGAGTTTTGAATGAAAATTATGAAGTGACCCATAATATAATTTGTTGAGAAACCCATATTCGATTCTTTTGCTGCTTTAGCCGCGTCTTCCCAGAATTGTGTTGGGTTTCTAATAAGTTGAATTACATTACCTAAGAAAGGTAAGATTAATATAGGACCTGGTGATGATTTCTTCTTCCTTATGTATGTGATTTGTTCCATGAATATGAAGAAAGATACGATACATAGCAAGTATGGTATGATTGATACCAATATACTCCATATAGATATGGACTCCATTTATTTATGTAAAATTAAACTGGAAACATGGGTTTTCAAGAATCCATAAACTGAAAAAACTATAAGATTTGAGAGAAGGAGAATCCAAGAATCTAGTGAAATGAAGTCAATGAAAGTGCATACTGAGTAAGAAAACGAGTATATATATAAGAGTAGAAAGAGATTATTAAACGGTAAGAGAGGGTGTGAGTCTATAATGCAGAACGGAAGCGTGAATAAAGAATTTTGATAGTAAAAGTAGGAAAATTGTTGAGAAATCTCAATATTGGTTTATAATAATAATTGTGTTGTGTTTTTAATACAAAGGACTTGTCCCCTATTTATAGAGAAGACAATAAAACTCATATTCCTAAAATAAGACTCATCTTGTAAAATAAGAAATCCCTAAAATAAAAAATGTTCTAGAACTAATTAACTTCTAAAAATAAGTAATTCTAAAAATAAGAAATACTAGTCTAAATTAATTAAACTCTAACAATAATAATAAAAATACTAATCCTAAATCTAACGGATGTCCTATATCAGTCTATAATGATACTACTAATCTTAAGTATTTATAGAACTTGACGTTAACATCCTCTCTGATAACAACAAGGGTTGTTTCTTGAATGCATGAGATATTAAACTTTCTTGAAGGCATACAGTGCTTTAGATTGAATGAAACGATTGGAAGTGAAACCGTCACGTCTTTTTAACAGCGTGGTCTTTTGCACTTATTATCACAAAACCCTATGATTCTCACAGTTCTTAAAACCGTGGTGTGATACAAAGTTCCCTTCGGTTTTATGGTTTGCGTAGGGGATTCTCACCCATCGGGAAATGGCAACTTGGGTGGTACAGAATTCATGCGGTAACATTATTTTCCTACCTTATTCCTCACTCGAGGTGAAGAAAATGCAGGCATACTAAGTATCCAGCTTCGGCAGATACCCAGTATATCAGCCAATATCAGCCAATTTATACACATTAGTCCCATATTTTAAAACAAAATCAATCTAGCTATTTTAGTGTTTAGCTTTTTGCAAATACTCCGTCTACAATTAAACTAGATATCAATCATCTAGAAAGTTACAGTAATAATTAACCTTATATTGTATTTTACCTTCCTCAAAAGCTGATTGCGAGGTGGGAATGCCCACATTTTCTCCGCACAATATAATTCTTGTGCTGATAAAGTATTCACTACTCCAACATACTCATTTAGTAACCGATTAGATTCTCTTCAATTAACTTGAGTGAACCTTAACTAAACTTTAATCATTATCAGTAGTTCTTAATTAAATCTTTTTCGAATTACTATTATGTTTTGGCAGATATATATTATAGGTATGTACAATATCTATCTATCATTATTGGTAGTTCTGAAATCTTTTTCCTTATGCTTATTATTTTTATGTTTTGGAGATATATATTATAGTTATGTACAATATCTATCTATCATTATTGGTAGTTCTGAAATCTTTTTCGTTATGCTAATTATTATTATATTTTGGCAGATATACATTATAGTTTTGCACAATATCTATCATTATTGGTAGTTATGAAATCTTTTTCGTTATGCTAATTATTATTATGTTTCGGCGGATATATATTATAGTCATGTACAATATCTATCTGTGTATCATTATTGGTAGTTCTGAAATCTTTTTGGTTATGCTAATTATTATTATGTTTTGGCAGACATATATTATAGTTAATTAAATTATTACGTTTTTCCTCTTATGAGACTCTACATTCCTACGAAAAGTGAGCATAATTAAATATGTATAACATCACCATATACCCCTTCGAATATCAGCCGTTAAAAGTTAACGCTTGAAATTAAAATCGGTAGATGGTGAGGTTTGGTATTTCGAATTGTGCTCATTTTTAGGTAGGAATATAGAGTTTATAAGACGAACGTATTATCAAAATAGTAGATTTACTTTCATTATCGTTTGGATTTTACGGAGAAAATGACGCAAATCATGTATGATAATAGTGTCCATCTAAGAGTGTCCATGGATCCTCCCTCAATATCTAATGCGTTGGCCACTCTAATTCTGTCATTGAAAAGTATATTTAGCCAAAATGATCTTTAAATGATCAAAATACTATATATTCTGACTAGAATTTGGCATTACAGTGCCTATTATAAGTTTTGCTGATAAAACATGGTCTTAAACCCGGATTTACAGTGCTTAACCCAACCAGCTTATAAATGTTTAACGGATACCTGCTATGCTCCTTCCATGTTGGATTCCTTGTTTGCGCAAATTAGCACATACGCAATATTAAATATTAAGAAGAATCATCTCACGTCATCGTATTATATTAGGATCAAAAACCATTTCATAACATTAGCATGATTGATTATATAGCATTATCATGATTGATTATATAATGCTTATTTTGTATCTTCTCTAAATTAGTTCTGCGTGATATGCGTGATGCGCACACTGATTTTTAGATTGCGTGCTGTGCACACTGATTTTTCAGATTTTGTTTCCTTTTCTATAAAAAATGTCAGCCCTTCTGTCGACATTAGAAGGTCAAGTGCGTATTAGAAAAATAAAATCAACGTTCATTTATTATCACTTCAAATCTTCAGTGTCATTGCCGTTGGCGTAAAAGAAGGATAAGTCATTTGTTGTCTGTACGTTTCAATATATAGAAGGAGAAAGTTAAAGGAGTCATCATAAATCAGTCAGCAATAGGGAAATTATATACTGGTATCTTCTTTTCCCTGAAAAGAAAACCATGCGTCACTTTCAATCAAATGCATCATCAAAGATTTGTTTATATATAGTTTGATAAGTTGACAGTGAATGATTAGTTGTAGCCTTAAAAATGTTGGGATTTCACTCCTTATGTATCCCAAACAGTCACTGGATGCCCCTTAGCATATTGGGGGAGCTACATAGGAGCTGCTTTGTTATGTTATAACAAAGGAAGAAAGGCATCAGGAGAATAACAATTCTCATTTTTCTTCAAACCCGTAAGAGAAGAAGAAAGAGAAAGAGAGGAAGAAGAGAAAGAGTGAGAGAGAGATAGAGAGATTTAAGCCACCATTTTTGGTGAGATTAGAGGCATCTTGAAGAGGAGAAGAAAGGGTTCTTGTTGAAGGATCTTTTGGTTGTTGTGGTGGAGAATTGATTGATCAATTTCCACATCTCTTCAAAGGGGGAAAATTCTAGGGTTTGTCAAATCCTAGTAGTAAGTATCTCAAATCACTTCTTGTTCTTAAATTGATAGTGAATCTCATATTATATATGAATGAATTGTTGATCCATCCTTAGGGGTGAGTGTAATTAGGCAAATTGATATCCAAGTGCTATAGGCACCTTGAGGTTGTTGTTATCCCCAAATTTGGGAGAATTGTGTGTAACCCATTGTTTGATTATAGTGGAAGATTTGCCCGTGGTTTTTTACCCTTCACCTTGGAGGGGTTTTTCCACGTAATTGCCGGTGTTGTGTGATTGTGTCTATATCGCATAGTTGTGTATTTCCGCATTGTGTTTCATTGCTCGTGTAGGTTTCGTATTGCGCATAGCGGCTCGGATTTCGTAAGCCTCCCCCAACAAAAAAAGAATAAACAAGCTTGGTGCATATTGCAATCCATTGTTTGGCAGCGTATTAGGCAAGTAATAGTTGGAGTCTGTCTCTGGGTAATGTATAAACTGACCAGGAAACCAGCATACTACTATTTAATCTATATATCTTTACACAAATTATGGGGATGTTGTAGTATATCTGTTTTTAAAACAAATATTGGGCATGTTGTAATCAAAATCAATACTGGCAACTAAGAATTGATATGATCAAGTCATTTCTTTAGATTATGGAAATATTCAATTTGTAATAAACGTATCAATATACTACTGAATATATCGAATCATATTCCTGTCTTATATGCCGCTCTATTTTTTTGCTCGCATTGGCTTTTCATAAACCGAGAGTACATGGCTAACTTTTTATATAATTTCTTAAACTGTACATGAAAGCCGCCCATACTGTATTTTTGACTGAGGTATAATTAAACACATTAAAATAGCAATACATTATGTTCCCTTCCCTAGTGGAAGGATTAGAATCGCGCTACATCAAACAAGGAAATATAATCCAGAAAAAATCAAGTAAATTCTTTTGGGGACAATACATTTTGTGAATGTTATAGATTAATGGACTTCACATTCTCAAATCAATGGTTCAAGTCTGTTAAAGAACTACTCAAAATGACTCTCACCGATGAAGAATAATACCTGTTAAAACTAACAGACCTCAATATTGCACAGATATGGGTGACAGTGACATTGATGTTGAGAAAACTGAGTTGGCCAACATTATTGCAGTTTCTTTGAAAGTTACTAAATAATTGCCGATCTAGATAGATGATGATACATCATAAAACCAACTCCAAAATGTTGTATTGTTTTTGTTCAACACTCCCCCCTGATCGAACGCGAAGGTCAGTACATCATACCGAAGCCTGCGGCGCAAGGACTGGATTACGATGGCTTGGTGAACATATCCGCTAGTTGAGAACTTGTAGACACGTGGTGAGTAACAATTGAACCAACAACTTTTTCCTGTATGAATGCTAATCCAATTCAATATGAGCATAGAATCTGAGATTTTTCACTACATAGAGAGTATTGACATTGTCAAAAAAGAGGACAGGAGTTTTGCTAAGACCAATTCCAAGCTAAAGAAGAAACCAAATATATTATTTTTGCCACTACAATCATCTTGTTAACTCGAATACCAGTCAGGATACATGGTAAAGAGCAATTCATAGATTATTTTCTTTTATTGAGAATTTTTATATTTTTACTAGTTTTTATTTTCCGGGTTTAGTAATTTTTCCTATTTTGGAGAACTGAAATTCTATTGCCCTAAGACGTTGAAACGGATTGCATTGCAGCAATTAGAACAACAATCATGAGTAACGAAATATAACGTCTAACAAAAGAGAAACCCAGTATTCAATTTGCTCAATATAAATCAAAAGCACTCTTAACATAAATAACAAGTACAACAGAAAACCCAAAGATTTTAGGGATCGAAATGCGGGGAAGTCTTAAATGATCACAAGCACATCTAAAAGAAAACAGTTTAAGCATGGTTGTGTAATGTGAATCAGCCATCACCCAGTTTTGTTCTTTTTGTGGGTTGGGGCTTGGGAATGGGAAGCTACTGCCGCACATATTTTCTTCCAAGACCTGATAACAATGAGTGTTGGTATCCAAAGCCAAAATGAATTCGCCAGTACGTAATACCAATAATAATAAAATCTGCTGAAGGCAAAGTTATCTCCTTGCAAGAACGACATAACGTAATATGCTACCGTCCCATATATCTGCCCCAAAGAGATGGAAATCTGAAGTAAATCACTGTACGATTTTGTTTTCGCTATGGCGTACCTGCAAAACAAAAGACAAGTTAGACAACGGTGCCTAGGCTAGACTAATAAGGTTAAGACTAATCATACTAATTTTTGAAAATCCAATATATTAACTTACACTACCAAAAGGGAAGTTGGACCTTCAAAAACTGCAGTGATGCCTTCAATAGTAACAACTCCTGCATCTCTAGCTGCATATCTCGAGTCACCTTTGCTGTATTCTTTCCCTATAATGAATCTTCTTTCATAAGCTCACCATCAATTATAAGTCATTTCGCAATAAAAGTCCATAATAAACAAGTTGAAAGTGTGAGTAAAAACTTACAAACTTCGGCAAGATAAAATCCAGTCTTGTCCTTGTAGAACTCCGGAGAGAAAACAAAATACCCTTCAAGAATGATGTGAGTAAGGCCAGTGAAAGCCCACCAACACATAATCAGCCTCTCAATTTTGGATAATTTGGTACACCGACCTGGCATCACAAGAATAACTAGCTTAAACTTAATTTCTGATTCTAGAATTGACAAAATTTATAACCCATGGATTAAGCGTTAATACTATGATATTAAGCATTTAAGTTTGATGGAAATACAAGAATATTAATATTCTAAAAGATTGAAGAATCACATTGAATTGAATCAAAACTAAAAAATTACGAGGAGTGGAGAGGAGATATACAAGAAATGAGCCAGATGAAAGAAGCAACGAGGATGGACGAAACTCCATAGACACCGACAATGGTAGATTGAGCTAGAGAAAGTGGTATGAAATCTTCAAGGATTAGATCCCGGGGCACGTACGGATGACTCACCATCTTTACGACTTCCAATAATAATCAGCTTAGCTACCTAGTCTTTCCATTCCTCCTCCTGTATATGTAATAGCAGGAATTAATTGAAATCGAAGGAATTGGCAACTCACTGTCTCAGAGAAGGTTGAGACTTGAGATAGAGAGGGAGTGGGTATATAACTGTATATTTAAGTTTAGCCTGCATGACCTTGGAAGCTTGAACAGTTCCAAGATAAATTTATGCAACTATTGGAAGTTGGTAATGATATTTTTTTATTTAATTTTTTTTTTATGTTCCGAAGATGGTACTGATAAGAGAACCAGAGGCAGGGGTTCGAACACTATACAGAATAAGCGTATGGTGACACTTTTTCAAAAATGTTTGTGACACTATTTTACTTCAGCGTCACTGTAAGGTTGTCTTTATTACATCAACTCGGATGAAGTCAAGCGGATCCTACCCTTGCACCACTTGCCGATAATATCGGCGCATTATTCACCTTTGTAATTAGGATGACCTTCCTAACTTATTTGGAAATGGTTCATACCACAAGGTAGGGGTTCGAACACTGTAATGGTTAGAATCATACACAAAAATAGGCGTGTGGTGACACTTTTTCAAAAACAATTGTGACACTATTTTATTTCAGCGTCACTGTAAGGTTGTCTTTGTTACATCAACTCGGATGAAGTCAAATGGATCCTACCCCTGCACCACTTGCCGATAATATCGGCGCATTATTCTTCTTTGTAAATTAGGATGACCTTCCTAACTTATTTGGATTTGGTTCATACCGCAAAGCGGATTCGAACCTGACAGAGTTGGCACAGAGTTTGATAGAACAGGTTTTTATGCCAAAATGGGAATCACATTTCTGATGGGAATCGATCCCATGAATGACCATTTACTTGCAAGAGACGGTGGTAAACAACTGAAGTAACTGCCCATATGTTATTTAAGATTTTATAGTTTTAGTTTTCCGAATGTATTTAATTTTAATCCAAAAATCATAGTATTCCCCAAATTGTCATCTTAAAAAACTCCTATACTTTTGACATATAGGCTGAATTTGGTACACCTAATTCCTATCTCCAAAACGAATTATACACGTATATATACTGTTTCGATTTTTTACCGAATCATGCAAGGTTGACAGGATCATGCACGGTTGACATTTGCCTCCTAAATTTTTTTAATACCATATCTTGGCCAGTTTCACAAGTGTTCTTCTTGAAGAAGATAGTTTGAAGACTTTTATCAATGTCATGGTATTTTGGTCGAAGAGATGGTTCTATGAAGATGGAAGTTCAGGTCCGAACTTCAGAAGTAATTCTACGACTTTAGAAGACGAAGGTGATTTTGTTATTGATTGTCTCATGCATGAATGCATGATCCGAGGTGGAGAATTTTTGATTAGGTCGGTGGATAAGAGTTTTGAGAAACCAATACTCTCCAAGTCGGTGAGACTAATTTGGGATAAACCAAATTATAGATGGTGATAAGAGTTTGATAACTCTTAATTGGTTTTCTTAATCCTAAAATAAGTCCCTAAACTTTAGGATTAAGAAAACCAATTAAGAGTTATCAAACTCTTATCACCGACTATAATTTTGTTTATCCCAAATTAGTCTCACCGACTTGGAGAGTTTTGGTTTCTCCAAACTCTTATCCACCGACCTAATCAACAATTCTCCACCTCGGATCATGCATTCATGCATGAGACGATCAATAACAAAATCACCTTCATCTTCTAACTTCGTAGAATTACTTCTAAAGATCGGAACTGAAATTCCATCTTCATAGAACCATCTCTTCGACAAAAATACCATGACATTGATAAAAGTCTTCAAACTATCTTCTTCAAGAAGAACACTTGTGAAACTGGCCACGCTTCAAAAACACCATGAAAGTCTTCAACCACTATCAACGAATCCTTGCACATACTCCACCATTGATCAATAAGAGAACCATCTAGAAGAATCACCATTAGCTCCACCTAACCAATAAGCTAATTACATATTGAATTCTAATCCAGAAAGGAAGAATTAGCTTCAATATAATACTGCAGCACATGTCATGATTACCTTGTATCTGAAACGAACCATCAAATATCTCCACCGTGATTAACATGCTTGATCCTTTAAGAGATTCCAAAAGCCATCACCAATCTGACATACTTTTTACCACCATCACACCCAACATACTCGCTTAGAATATATATCGTGAGAATGCCCATATTACCGTGGTACATGCTTTCGAGATCGAGCAAATTATTGAAATTACGTGCAAGCCATCAAGAATACTTTAACATAGACTTAAGAACATAAATATATAACCTCTAGTACATAACTTTGAAGCATTGCTAGACTTTCTTCTACATGAGATCTCACGACCCCATCATTTCTTCGAACTTTGTAACCCATTCTTTATATTGTATGATTACTAACACTCTTCAAGAAGTAAATATGTATTCCACCTCATTCGGCCTTATTTTGCATCCCATACTACATCATAAAACAAACGAAGAACATAAACTTCTACCAAGTTGAACCTCTCTGATTTGTAAATCACATCACAAATCCATCTTTGTGTAAACACCGGTTGAAATATTATCTTCAACACATATCTATCCACCTGAAAAATAAACCATTGTTCAATTCCAGGTTCAGTAACACCAGCCCGTCCTTGGATGTGATACCAATTGTTGGGAAAATTGGTACCCCGAGCGCAGAGGAAACACAGGATCACAAAGGGCCACCATATGGAACTTGTTCTCCTCCATGTGGGAATATCCTTAGCAACCCCATGTGTGACTCACATGTGTGTATTTGATCCACACAACTCTAACAATCTCCACCTTGGATAGAATACACACCACCTCTCCACCTCCATCCGTATGCTACCAATCGGACAATGATTATTGCCACCAGATGCACTTGGAACACTACTCATACTTTGAGATTCCCGGCTCCACCTGCGACCTTCTGACTACCGGCATTCCATAACCACTCTTCAGCCCGACTCCCGGCAGCTCCACCTTGTTGTGATACCATTTTGTAGGACCTCCACGGACCGCCGCACCCTCTTCGGGCACAACCACATAGCACCGATACTATCCCCAGTTGGGGTGTAGTCGGTGGAAAGAGTTTTGGTTTTGTCAAACTCTCTCTTGACTAAATTTGTTCCTAAAGTTTAGGAAATCTTAAAAGCCAAGTTAGGGAAACTTCTTCCCAAAGTTAGGGCTTATTAAAGGCCAAGTTAGTTTCTCTATATAAAGGTTTAGAATTAGAAGAGTAGAGATAATCCAACCTAGAAGAGTGGTAAATCCTTTTGCTTAGGGTTTTGGTCTCTTTGTTAATTAGGGAGGATCGTGTGCTACCGTGAAGGTCAATATCGGTGTGATACGAAAAACTTGTAGAGAGAGGATTTTTGTGTTCTAGTGTTCCGTGTTTGGGGCTTTGCCCCAAACCAAGTTTCTAGACATTTTCCATGTTTCTCATCTTTTACTAGAAGCTGTGAAGACGATGTAAAAGAGAAGACATGAGGCTGGTTCGAGGAATGGTTAGAGAATTGGTTTCTATGGTTTTCTTCGATGGTTCTCTCGGGTATGTCTTGTTAACTCTTTGGTTTTGTTTTGGGTTGCGGAAAGAGCATGTAATGGTCTTTGATTAATACAAGTTTTCTGGTGGTGTTGGCCGTGGATGTAGCCTGTAAAGGTAAACCACGTATATCTTGTATTGTGGTTGTGTGTTTCTTTATCTTCTGTCTCTCTCTTATTATTTCTCCCATATTTGGTTCGAATCACCAATTGCCCTTTGTGATCCTGTGATTCTGCTGCGCTCGGGATGCCAATTTTCCCAACAATTGGTATCAGAGCAAGGTGGAGCTGCCGGGAGTCGGGCTGAAGAGTGGTTATGAAATTCCGGTAGTCAGAAGGTCGCCGGTGGAGCCGAGAATATCAAAGTATGAGTTGTATTCCAAGAGCATCTGGTGGAAGAAATCATTGTCCGATGGGTAGCATACGGACGGAGGTGGCGAGGTGGTGTATATTCTCACCAAGGTGGAGATTGTTGGAGTTGTGTGGCTTAAATACACACATGTGAGTCGCACATGGGGTTTCTAAGGATAGTACCACATGGAGGAGAACAAGTTCCATATGGTGATATATAAGCAAGGCATTCTCCATACATAGTACCGAGGCCTTTTGGATAAAACTCCACACCTAACCTCAAGGTGGTCAAGTGGGGACAGTATCGGTGCTATGTGGTCGTGCCCGGAGAGGGTGCGGCGGTCCGTGGAGGTCCTACTATTGGTATTAGATCCAAGGACGGGCTGGTGTGATTGAACCTGGAATTGAACGATTGCTTTTTGTTCGGGTGGAGAAATGTGTTTTGAAGATAATGTTTCAACCGATGTTACACAAAGATGGATTTGTGATGTGATTTACAAGTCGGAGGTTCAACTTGGTAGAAGTTTATGTTTTTCGTTCTGGTTTTATGATCTAGTATGGAATGCACAATAAGGTCGAATGAGGTGGAATACATATATACATCTTGAAGAGTGTTTGTAATCATACACTATAAAGAATGGGTTACAAAGTTTGAAGAAAGGATGGGGTCGTGAAGTCTCATGTAGAAGAAAGATCAACAACGCTTCGAAGTTATGCACGAGAGGTTATAGATTGAGTGTGGGATCCAATTGGCTTCTATTGGAGTGGATAGTCCATTTCCAATACGATGGAAAATTAGATGTTGCATGGTCGGTACAATTGACGCTAATTGTCTCCATTTAGGACTGGCTGAGGATGGTATTGAGTTAATGCCTTGCAGAATTGGTTGGTTATCCAGGTATTTTTCAGTGAATATACTTCCGCAGATAGAGTTAGGTTGTTCATGAAGGTTCCATATTCTTTTCATGAGTACTGCTTTATTATGTTCACTGCTCTTTCTTATTCCTAATCCTCCTTCGGATATTGGTTTTGAAACTTTATCCCATCCTATAGGGTGTAGTTTTTTTGTCTTCGAGTCGTGTCCCCAGAAAACGTCCCTGGTGATCCGATTTATTTGTTTGTGTATATTGTTCGGTAGGTTTTGGGTTTGCATGATGTGATATGATGTGGGTATTAGTGATGTTTTTATGAGTATGAGTCTTCCGGCTGGAGTTAGGCATTTTGTCATCCAGCCCTTAGCTTTTCGGGCTAATCTTTATAAGAGAGGAGCGAAGGTTTGATTGGAGGCTCTTCCATGCTTGAACTGAACTCCTACGCAGATCGGTGGTTTTGATGTGGATGGCATATTGAAGAATTGTTTAAGATCATTTATTTTGATCGGGTCTAGGTTTGGGTGATGGATGATTACTGATTTTGTGGTATTAATTATTTGGCTAGCAGACTTGTTATAGGAGTGAAGGAGGTTTTGAAGGTGTGGATTGCTCTGATTTGAGGCTTTGTATGTGATTAATAAATCATCCACATACATTAAGTGAAGGATTGGTGGGGCTTTATGTGAAATGTTAAGACCTTTAATTAGTTTTTGAATTTTATGGTTTCCTAGGTTTGTAGATAAGATTTTTGCGCATATGATAAAGATATAGGATGATAATGGGTCTCCTTGTCTTATTCCTCTAGTTGGACTGATGTAACCATGTGGTGTGCCATTTATTTTTATTGAGTATGTAACTGTTGTGACGCATAACATAATGTAGTTTATAAATGTTGGTGGGAATCCAAGTTTTGTGAATGTAGTTTTGATGAAATTCCAATCTAAGCTATCATATGCCTTTTGGATGTCTAGTTTGAGTGCTATTTTTGGGTGTTTAGTTAAGCTTGAAGTTTTGATATGGTGGAAGAGTTGTCCGGCTATTGCTATATTGTCATATATTGATCTTTGTGGAACGAAATCGCTTTGGAAGGGGATTATTAAAAATGGGAGTATGGGCCTAATTCTATTGACTAAGATTTTTGAAATGATTTTATATGTGACGTTGCAGAGTCCTATGGGTCTGAACTGTGATGGTTTTGAAGGGTGGTCTACTTTAGGTATTAGTGTTATGTTCGTATGATTCATGAGAGGATGCATATTTAAGTTATCAAAGAAACTTTTAACCATTGCTATCAATTGGGGATGGGTTGTTTCCCAGAAGACGTTAAGAAACTTACTTGTATATCCATCTGGACCTGGTGCACTTTCAGAGTTTATGGAGAAGAATGCTTGATTGATTTCTTCTGTAGTTACTTCCTTTGTGAGTAGTACCGATTGTCTGGGTGTTAATCTTGGTCTGATATTTGTAAATAGATTTTCATCTATCACTGTCGATGGTGTTGTATATATTGTTGAGAGAAATGGTCTAGAACTATTTGAATAATGTTTTCTTTTTGGTTAATCCAGTTGTTCTGTGGGTCTTGTTGTTGTTGTATGTTGTTGCAGGCTCTGTGAATTGTATCTTTGGTATGGAAGAAAGTTGTGTTGAGATTGCCTGATTGAAGCCATTGAATTCAAGATCTTTGTTGCCAGTATGTTGCATGACATTGTAATAGTTCTTCATGAGCTATTCGTAGTTGTTTTTCTTGATGCAGCCAATATTCCAGGTTGGATCCTGATTGGATTGCGTATTGATACTGGGATTGTTTTATTTTGGTTGTTGAAGTTTTGATCATGGTTGGTATGTGTCCAAAAGTTACTTTGTTCCATTCCATGGTAGATTCACCTGTTGTAATGAGATTGAGTTGTAGGTCAAGGGTAGGTTCATTTTCGTGTTGTTGTTCCCAGGCTGATTCGACTACTTGCTTGAGTTGGGGGTGAGAGAGCCATATGTGATCAAATTTGTAGTTTTTTTCCCCTTGCCAATTTATTGCTTTCTGTTGTAGTAATATTGGTGCGTGATCAGATGCTATTCTTGGTAAATGAGTAATTGCTGCATGTGGATTTTCCGTTCTCCAATGTTGGTTTACTAGTGCTCTATCCAATCTTTCTTGAATGTTATCATGCCCCATTTTGTTATTTGTCCAGGTGAAGGGGTCTCCTCGGAATCCTAGATCAATGAGACCCATTTGATCCATTAGTGTGAGTAAAGGTTGGGATTGAGCATATGTCACTTGTCTTCCTCCTTTCTTTTCTGATTGATCCAGGACATCATTGAAGTCTCCTATTAAGATACAAGGTGTGGATGGGTTGATATTTCCGAATATTGTTGGAAATTCCTGCCAGAGATTTTTTCTTGTATCCGGGTGTGGAGGTCCATAAATACCGGTGCAAAACCATGGTTGTTCTGGGAGTGGTGGTGTGACTTTTGCGTGGATGAAGTTTTGAGAGTAGAAAAGAATTTGAATATTAAGATTATCTTCCCACATTAAGCATAATCCTCCTCGATGTCCAACTTTTGGAACAACGAAGCAATTATTGTATTGTAGAGTTTGAGATAGTCTATTCATGTGTTGTTCCTTAGCTAGGGTTTCAGAGAGGAAAATTATGATAGGTTTGTATTGGGTCACCAATCCTTTTAAATGTTGTATTGGATGAGGCAGGTTAATGCTTCGGCAGTTCCATGCTAGAGTAGTCATTTCGAAGATTTTGGCTTTAGTTTCTGTGGGCTTTTAAGGGTTAGATATGAGATAGTTTTAGAGGGTTTTCCAGGAAGAGGGGATAGGGTTATAAAGTTTTAGATGGTATTGATGGGTGGTGGGGGTGAAAAAAAAAAAAAAAAAAAAACCTTAAGGGAACTAAAAAATAGCAGGTTATATAGTTAACTGAGAAAGTAGATAGATTTGTGGGATGCCAAAAGAGAAAATAATGATGTGAAGATAGTGTTGACAAGGATTGAAAGAATGAAAAGATTTGTACCAGAGTAAACAAGAAAATGGTTACAAGTGACGGACAAAGATTAAAAACTAGATGCATTTACACATAACACATAGTCAGACCTGAACAATAAGGACACTGATCCTTTTTGATCTATCTTCATATTATAAATTTTTCAAGCAGATTGTGGGAATCTTTGAATATCCAAATTTGTAATAAAATAACATACTGATCCTTTTTGATCTGATTCATTCGGATTTGTAATAAATATAACGTACTGATCCTTTTTGATCTGATCTGATTCATTCGGATAGGGATTCTCTTGATCCCTTTTATATTTCGTACATATTTTTTTCATTTCATATATCCTTTCTTTTTCGAAAATAAATAAATAAATATATATATACACTGAATATCGAATCACTCGCATGGCTAATTTCTTACAACATTATCTTAAGACGGAATAGGAAAGCCGTTTCATACCGGATTCTCTGGACCGAAAAAATCAAGGCACACGGGTCCACGATTGTTGATTAGAGCTACTAATATAGGCAAACACAAACTTAGATAAAAACATTAATTAGCAACACACCATGTTGCTTTCGCTTGTAGAAGAATCAGAGTCACACTTGATGAAATGACATAAAATAAAATATTTCGACAGCTTGTTCTAGGTTGTACAGATCACCAAAATCCAAACTTTTCAATTCAATGATTCAAGACTTCAGGACTCTTGAGCATTTTATCTCGTGATATGACTCTGGCCGCCAAGAATACCCGTTAACACAATTACACCTCAATATTGCACATAGATGACAGATACTGACATGAAAGATTCACAGACGGAGAATTATTATTGCTGTTTCTTTGAAAGTTGAAACAGAAAAGCGGCATAAAAACTATCAGTAGCAATATTTTTTAGTAAAAATTCTTGTTTCTAGTGGGCAGTGGCCGAAATAAAAACTAATTAAATTCTTAATTTTATCTTTTTGCAGAAATGTTGTTCTAATTTAGCACAGTTTTCCCATGAAATGCCTGCAATTTATAATTTCTTCATTTATTGGATTGAATTACAAGAAGTGGAGAGGAAAAAAAAAAAAACACGGAACCAATCACACATTTTTACCCAAAATAAATTAGCAGAGTGTAACTACAATGGACGAATAAATCTATTTATTTTTGGCGAACCAAACTACCGGAGCTAGGAACAATTGCAAGCCTCACTTTTCTAATTGACCATCGTACTAAATCTATCATCATTCTAGGAACACCAACCGGTAAAGTGTTGTTCGAGTCAGGAATTCCTCCGTCAACCACAAGATTATGTCCGCTGATGCAAGCGGACACGTCTGAAGCAAGAAATAGAGAAGCCTCTGCAATATCTTTAGCCTTCAGTAGCATATTATTCAAACTCGAAAATGAAGACATTTGTTCTTCAACGAACTCCGGATCCACCCTAAATTGAGTTACTCCGGGGATATTACATGTCATTGGTGTACCAACTGCGAAGGGAGATACACCGTTAACTCTAATACCATATATCCCTAGCTCGCGAGAAGCTGATCGAACCACACCCAAAAGTGCGTGTTTTTGATGCTGTGTAACCTGTTGGACCTAACCCACCTCGGGTTGCCACTGCACTTACAGTACATATGATTGAGCCACGAATATTTTGTGCTACCATAGCACGGCCTGCATGTTTTATCATGGCTACACCACCACAGACATTAACATCAATTGTTTTCTCCAATGCTTTCATGTCCAAATCAAGAACACCAGTAAATGATCCTAAGACACCGGCATTGCTATAAACAATGTCAAGAGTACCATACTTTTCCAATGTATAAGCCACAGTCTCTTCAACCTGCTTTTCATCGGTAACATCGCAGTGTTTGTAACTACATCTATGTGGCCCAATTGATGCTACAACTTGATCACCTAATTCATCTTGAATGTCTGCAATCACAACAAACGCACCATTTTCAACGAATAACCTCGCCGCTGCCTCACCAATTCCACCCGCTGCCCCGGTTATTATAGCCACTCTACCCTCTAACCTGTATTTATATTCATAGTTAAGAAAACACAGTATCAATTGATTACATCACTGATCGATATGACTCGATCAAAACTAAAAACAAAAGATAAAAGAGTTACTTATCAATATGAGAAATTTCAAAAAGCCAAACAACTTTGCGATTAACAATTGAAAGGAAATTTAAGTACCTTAGCGGAGACATTTTTAAAATCTCAAACTGCACCTGATAAATTTTGTTGGATGGTATATACAACAAAATTTTCTGCTGCTTGTAAAACTTGTTTCTTTACTTGCATATTATTTGCACCATTTGCTTGAATTTCAAGAATAAGCGTAAGTTATTTCTTTATCTGAAATCAATATAAACTGCATCACCGCCCAACTTGCTACTACCGCAATAAAAGTTATTTCTTTATTTGGGCGGTTTTCATTCTTCTTCGTCTACTACCGCAATAAAAGTCAGCCATCTCCAATTTGATGACGACACGCTTGTTTTCCTTGATGACAGCATAGATCAAATTAGAAATTTGAAGTATATTCTTCTTTGGTTTCAGTGTATGTCGGGGCTAAAGACTAACTTCTCTAAGTGTAATCTGTTTGGTGTTGGTAATGTCCAGGATTTAGAGGGTCTAGCTGATATTATGGGTTGTTCTTGCGATAGTTTTCCTACCCAATACCTTGGTATGCCTTTGGGAGATAAAGCAAATTTTGCTGCGAAATGGGACCGTATTGTGGAACTTTGTAAAAGGAGATTAGCCTCATGGAAGCGTAAAACTCTCACAAGGGATGGTAAGCTCACTCTTATAAAAAACGTTCTTCAAAGTATCCCCATCTATTATTTTTCCTTGGTCATGGCTCCGGCTAAGGTTATAGCCTCTATTGAAAAAGTTATTAGGAATTTTTTATGGGATGAATCTTTGGATACTAAGAAACACCATTGGGTAGGATGGAGAAATGTTGGCAAACCCCTGAAGATTGGTGGCCTTGGTATAAGAAGATTGAAGCATCTAAATCGTTCTCTTCTCCAAAAGTGGTGGTGGAGACTTGGTAATGAGCCAGAAGCGCTATGGTCTAGAGTGGTAAAGGACAAGCATGGTGTTGCTGATTTGGGTTGGAGAACAAACAAGCCTATGGGTAAGCATGGTGTTAGTTTATGGAGAAACATTTATTCTACTGCCGATGATTTTTTCAAGCTTAGTCAGTTCAAGATTGGCAAAGGAGATAGAGTTAGATTATGGGAAGATAAATGGTATATTAATGGTTCTATTTCCTTCCTATGCCCTAACCTTTACAGTTTATCTACTTCCAAAAATATTTCTATTTTTCAAGCTCATCAGGCTAATGAAGATGGTTTTAATTGGGTTCTTGGTCTTGATCATAGACGAAGATTGTATGATGCAGAGATTTCTGAACTTACGGTTTTGATCCCGTTATTGGGGTCGTTTATCATAATTCCGGATCAAGAGGATCAGCTCATCTACCTCGGTGACAAGAAGGGAGCTTTTTCTGTTAAGGCGGCGTATGCCAATCTCTCACAAGGTACTGACCCTGTTATTCCTTTCCCTTGTTCTAAAATTTGGTCTAGAGCTTGGCCATATCGTGTTGGTTTCTTTCTAGGGCAAGTTTGTTTGAACAGACTTCCTACCTTGAGTAATCTTCACAAGAGACGTAGTGCTCTCACTTCCCCTAATTTGTGTTATCTTTGTGTTGTTGTGGAAGAAACTGAAGATTACCTTCTCCTTCAATGTCCTGTAGCCTCAAGGGTTTGGATTTACTTCATAAGTTTGGTACATGGTGCTTCCTATATTATATACAAATAATACTTACCACCACGACCTCCTCCTTTGCTTCCGGCTCTGCCTCTACCACCACCACGGCCTATAATTTTTCAAATCAAACATTCCCATCTCTAATCCTTCCCCTAAAACCTCAATTTCAATTTCAGTCACTTGATTCAATTACATCCAAGAACCCTAATATCTATTTTGGGAAAGAACAGAAACCCTATCTTCTCTAATCTTCATTAAAACTCACGAATTCTTCCTCATCATACTGTGTTCACCAAACCCATCTTTAATTTCTCAATTTCTAACTCAATTAACGATTTACCGAGAAAACCCTAGTTTTCAAACTCAATTGCAGCAGAAACCCATCAATTCATCCGTGTTTCAATCAACAACGACACTTTACCATCTCAAACCCTAACTCATCATTGTTCTCTGATCTTGATCTTCTATACCAAATCGACCCAGAAAATAATATCAACTAGAATCAATTTTCTTCTTTGATCTTCTCAAGATTTGGGTGTATTGGAAAACCTGATATCTCATCCGGGGGAAGCTTCCCGCGGAAATTTCTACTCACGATGGAATCGAGAATGAGTTATTTCTCTGGATGAATATTCTTTCTGGGGAGATTTAAAACTGATTAAGCACTAAAAGGATCGAAGAGATTTGGTGAAGAAGGTGAAAAAAGAGGGAGGGGAGATGGCGATGAAGAGTAAAGATGGGTTGAGTGAATTAGATTTTGTAAGTGAGTAAAAAAATTCTTCAAAAAAAATAGAATTAGTGAATCCGACGGGCCATGTTTCAATTGATTCCCTCATAAGGATTAAGAAAAGATCTTAACGGTGGAGATTATATTTGGGATACTCATACGGATTCAGAAGCATGTGTTTATCTTCGTGCTAATACAAACTCATGTTTTCGGTTTTATTATCAACCTTCGACACAAAAAAAATCAAAAAAAAATATTAATAAATTTAGGACATTGTTGTCAACAATATGATATAAAAATATCCAAAAAATGTATAAGAATGAAGCTGAAAAATAAGAAATAAATTCGATAATTGGTGTGTTTCTTTGTGCTTTTGTGCATTCTCTTTGTGCTTCCGGTTTGAATTTCGACTAGTCACATAGGTCACGAAGTAATTTCGACTAGTTATACAGGTCATGAAGTATCTTTAGTTCACACTCGCAGACTCAAGAAGCATAAAACTATGAACCAAGAAGCTCCGGGAGGGTTCAGACTTCAAACTAGAATGATATATTATTGAAATCGATAAATATGAATCTCAGTGTCGATTTGAACTTCAAATGTGGTATAATGGCATACAAACTATGAACCAAGAAGCTTCGGGAGGGTTCTGTCTTCAAACTTAGCAGGATACATCATTGAAATCGATATATATGAAACTTAGGTGTTGATTCGAACTTCAAATATGGTATAACGACATACAAAATATGAACCAAGAAGCTCTGGGAGGGTTCTTACTTCAATTGTAGCATGATACATCATCGAAATCGATAAATATGAAGCACTGCGGCGATTCGAACTTCAAATATGGTATACCGACAAACAAACTATGAATTATGAAGCTCTGGGAGGGTTCTGACTTTAATCGTAAGAACGATGAATATATCCTTTTACAAATAAGTTTTCATTGGAATATTCTCCGAACCTTAAACACACACGAATTCGTCAACTTCGAGAAAGAAACTGGCTCCGAGGTTGAAACATGGCAAGGAGTGGACTACTATAAGCCAGAAACTTAGTTAGAACGATGAATCCATCCTTTTACAAGTAAGATTTCTTCGGAATATTCTCTGAAACCTTAAACAAACCATATTCTGACATATTATATGCATACCCTGGCTCCGAGATCGAAACCTGGCTGTGAGTAGACTACTAGAAGTCGAAAACTTGGTAAGAACGATGAATCCAGCCACATTTGGTGCAATAAATATAGATTACTAGAGTTGGACCTGAGTTTCTCATTCGTATGAACTGAATATAAAATTTATCGGATTTGGACATCCCGGGTTCCCGGGTTCAAAGATTACTAGAGTTGGAACTGAGTTTCTCCTTCAGATGAACTGAATATGAAATTTATTAGATTTGAACTTCATAGGTTCAAATATTACTAGAGTTGGAGCAGAGTTTCTCATTCAGATGAACTGAAAATGAAATTTATCAGATTTGAACATCACAGGTTCAAAGATTACTAGAGTTGGGCTTGATTTTCTCATTCAGATGAACTGAAGATGAAATTTATCATATTTTAACATTACAGGTTCAAAGATTATTAGATTTCGATATGAGTTTCTCATTCGGGTGAATTGAAGATGAAATTTATCAGATTTGAGAATCCCAGGTTTAAAGATTACAAGAGTTGGACCTGAGTTTCTCATTCAGATGAACTGAAGATGCAATTTATCAGATTTGAACATCACAGGTTCAAAGATTACTAGAGTTGTTTCGGGTTTCTCATTCGGATGAAGGCGAGGATGAAATTTATCATATTTGAAAATCACAGGTAAGAAGATTACTAGAGTTTGACATGGGTTTCTCATTCGGATGAATTGAGGATGAAATTTATCGGATTTGGACATCCCGGGTTCAAAGATTACTAGAGTTCGACCTTGGTTTCTCATTCGGGTGAACTGAAGATGAAATTTATCAGATTTGAACATCCAGGGTTCAAAGATTACTAGAGTTGGACATGAGTTTCTCATTTGGGTGAATCAAGATGAAATTTATCAAATTTTAACATTACAGTTCAAAGATTATTAGATTTCGATATGTGTTTCTCATTCAAATTGAAGATGAAATTTATGATTTGAACATCTCGGGTTCAAAAATTACTAGAGTTGGACTGAGTTTCTCATTTGGATGAATCAAGATGCAATTTATCGATTTGAACATCACGGGTTCAAAGATTACTAGAGTTTGACTACAGGTTTCTCATTCGGATGAACTGAAGATGAAATTTATCAGATTTGAACATCACAGGTTAGAAGATTACTAGAGTTTGACCTGGGTTTCTCATTCGGATGAATTGATGATGAAATTTATCGGATGTGGACATCCCGGGTTCAAAGATTACTAGAGTTGGACCTGAGTTTCTCATTCAGATGAACTGAATATGAAATTTATCAGATTTGAACATCACAAGTTCGAAGATTAATAGAGTTCGACCTGGGTTTCTCATTCGGATGAACTGAAGATGAAATTTATCAGATTTGAACATCACATGTTCAAATATTACTAGAGTTGGACATGAGTTTCTCATTTGGATGAACTAAAAATGAAATTTATCATATTTGAACATCACAGGTTCAAATATCACTAGAGTTGGACCTGAGTTTCTCATTCGGGTGAATTGAAGATAAAATTTATCAGATTTGAACATCACAGGTTCAAAGATTACTAGAGTTCGACCTGAGTTTCTCATTCGGATGAACTGAAGATGCAATTTATCAGATTTGAACATCACGGGTTCAAAGATTACTAGAGTTCGACCTGAGTTTCTCATTCGGGTGAACCGAAGATGAAATTTATCAGATCTGGTGCAATAAATATTATGGAGACTGTGAAAATGACCAGACTACCCTTATTAGAAATAGGTAAAGTAAATATTATAAAATGTAAAAATAACCATATTACCCTTAATGAAAATAAGTGCAATAAATATTATGGAGACTGTGAAAAATGACAAGAACTACCCTTATCGGAAATAGTTAAAGTAAATAGTACAGAATGTGAAAATGACGATATTACCCTTAATGGAAATAAGTGCAATAATATTATGGAGATGAAAATGACTAGACTACCCTTATCGAAATAAGTAAAAAAATATTACATACTATGAAAATGACCATATTACCCTTAGTGAAAATAAGTGCAATAAATATTATCGAAACTTTAATAATGAAGATCCCTTTTAAATATGTAATATAAATATTACACTTTGAAAATGGCCATATTACCCTTGATGGAAATAAGTGCAATAAATATTATGGAGATTGCGAAAATGACCAGACTACCCTTATTGAAATAGGTAAAAGTAAATATTATCATGAAATGACCATATTACCCTTAATGAAATAAGCGCAATAAATATTATGAGATGAAAATGACAAGAACTACTTATCGGAAATAAAATGTGAAAATGACCATATTACTTTGATGGAAATAAGTGCAAAAAACATTATGGAGAATGTGAAAATACCCTTATCGGAAATAAGTAATTTCGAGAGAAGGCTTCATTTCTTGCAGCTCAACAATTATTACATTTTGTTTTACAACACTTATGAAGGGTTGTCATAAAGTTAGTTTTATTAAAGAACCACAAACTTAGTAAGAACCTGGATAGGTAAGATGGTTAGTGGTGTAGATTTCATGTCTTAGAGGCTCGGAGGATCGAATCCCCAACCTCATTTTTTCCAACATTATATATTTTTACTTCAATAACACTTATAAGTGTTGTTATAGGTTTCTCTCATTTTTCCAACATTATATATTTTTACTTCAACAACACTTATAAGTGTTGTTATAGGTTTCTATTTAAAATAATGAAAAATACCACAACTTGTGAACCATAAGGATGGTTGAAGAGATGGACTTCCATGTAGTAGGTTCATGTTAGAATATCCCCTCTAACATATTTTCCATTACCATATTTTTGTGTTCTTCAACAACACTTCTGAGAGTTGTGATAGGCTAAGTCACTACACTTATAAAACAGAGTTGTTATAGCTAAATGTCGTCACAACTATTTTTCTTAAGGAGTTGTCGTTTGTTTTCTTAGAGCAACCCCTTGGTCCGAAGTGTTGGAACTGATAATATACGACAACTCTTCCCTTGAAACCAGTTGTAAAACATAAGACTTTTCTACGATATTTAACAAAGAGTTGTAAAACCTAGTTGTAGATGTATATTTTTCCTGTAGTGTCTAGAAATTCTTTCTAAGGATAATATGCTTGAGTGCAAGCCATGTGACACTCCAGTAGTCAAAGAATCTATAGCCTAAATACATGATGGTGTGTTGTTATAGAATCCTACAGAATACAGAACTATAGTTGGTAGTCTTCAATATTTGACTCTAACTAGACCTGACATAGCTTTTGGAGTAAACTATGTGTCTCAATTTATGCATGTTCCCACTGGAATTCATTTTTTGTTGGATAAAAGAATTTAGATATCTAAAGGAACTATTGGTCTTGGTCTTACTCGAGAAAAGGTGATATATCTCTATTAAAGCCTACATCGATTAAGATGGAGTGGCTTCCCACATAAAAGAAGATCAACATCTGGTTATGCTATCTTTATGGTAAATTCTTGATCTGTTGGTCAGCAGAAAGCAATTAATCTGTCTAGATCTTCAATCAAGTTGAAACAAATTCTTTTCTATGGTTGATTCCAGTTAGATTGGTTATCAAATGTTTTTAAGGAATTGCATATTTCAGTTACTCTTCCAGTACAAATTTTACGTGATAATACTTCATCAATTTGTTTGGCTTTAATCCTGTGTTTCATGCGTCGGGCTAAACACATAGAAGTGAAGTATCATGTGATCGTGGATCTGGTGGTTCAAGGTTTTGTCAAAAAAATTCATGTCTCCTCGTAAAATTAGATTGCAGATATTTTTACTAAGGGGTTATGCTCACCAATCTTTCTTCCTTACTACATCAGTCTTGGGGAGATTCTTCTACTATTATTGCAAGCACCCATTCAAGTTCTTAATCATTGCGATTCTGAGGATGCACCGCTGTCACTACTTTTTTGTTTTTTGCTTAGCTTTTAATACTTCATCAATTTTTGGCTTCTAATCTTGTGTTTCATGGGGCTAAACACATAGAAGTGAAGTATCATGTGATCGTGATCTGTTGGTTCAAAGTTTTGTCCAAAAAAATTCATGTCTCCTCGAGAAAATTATATCATGGATATTTTTACTAAGGGGTTATGCTCACCAATCTTCTCTTCCTTACTACATCACCATCGGGAGATTCTTCTACTATTGCAAGTAATGCCTGTTCAAGTTTCTTCAAGCTTGCAGATTCTGGATACTGTCATTACTTCTTTGTTTTTTGGTTTAGCTTTTAGGTGATACTTCTACTTGGTCAATTTTTCAGAATTTTCACATGACACTACATCACTTTGTTTTCTTGGTTTAGCTTTGTTTCAAGACTTTAAGTTGTTATTTATTTTTCGATTTTCTTTTCTTTTGGGTTTCAAGTCTCTCTTGGCATGCCAGTTATCCACTTGAGGGAGGCGTTAAGAATGTATTTTAGTTTGTCAAAGGAGTCTTGGTCGAAATCTTAGATGTCAACATAATTTGTTATTGTTTCAAGTCTGACGATTGGGTATAAATACTAGGAGTGATTGGTCATAAATTAGTCTGTCTGAAAACAATATGTCATAAATTTTCTTTGAACATCAATACATAATTCTTGATTTTTCTTTACTTTTTTCTTTAATCTGATAATTCTCATTCTTCTTGCAATTTCGGAAAGAATAGTGCGATAATGTCAACTTAATTTTATTGTTATTTGGAGACAAATATAAAGACATCAACAATTTTTTATAAGAAGTTTGCTTCCCCATTACCCCAGTCACTATTGGCATTCTAAAATTGAAGTATGTGCATGAATATGTAATTTCTTCTGTTGACGAATAATAATGGGTTTGAGTGGTAACACAACTGATTGCGTTCTTTCAAAAGTTATCAGACTTATTTAATTTGAATGACACACTTTCTCGAGTTTACAATAGAGTGAAATAGATAACTGATGGAAAATCAAATCAGTAGAATGATCCGATAAAGCTTAATTGATAAATCAAATCAGTACTAGTAATTAGGTTGTCCGGGGTCGAAGTTGTATCGGAAGCCATTTAGCTGGCATTGGAAACGGACTGACTTTTAATTTTTCATCACCAGGAATCAGCTTCTCCCATTCGTGCCTTCGCACAAAATGATGCATGAAAATGATCATTTGTACCCGAGCATACTCTCTTCAGGACACATTCCAGGGCTTCCACCAAACGCTACAAATGTGTACGGAGCAGGTCCGTTCCCTGAATTCCAGACGGATCAAACTTTTCAGGATCTGGAAAATATTCTGGATTCTTGTGTGTTGAAATTGTACCCCAATATAACTGTACGTGGCGAAAATATAGAGAAAACCAGTTTCAATTTAAGTACTAAATTCTTAATTTTGCAACAGAAATAGATGACAAACTAATAAATGAAGTATATATAGGTTACCTTTCCATCCTTTTGGAATAAATATCCTGCATATGTGAAGTCAGCCAATGCCTCGGTGAAAGATCCCTGAGCGGTGGTGCCAATCGCAATACTTCACAAAATTACATTCCATGAGTATTTATATTTTTTGTATGTCATCCAAATTTAGCAACTCCCCTGTTGCTTACCAATAACACAGCTGTACTGCTGTGACGAGAGATGGTCAGGTTGTG
>JAJJWX010001632.1:0-179795 GCA_023529315.1 Papaver bracteatum
TTTATTTTAAGTATTCCTAGAAATGTTCAAATTTACCAAAATGTTTGGTACATTGTTTTCGTCAACAAAGCATACAAACTTTACAATCTATTTACTATAAAGCCACCAATGTGGTAATGTGCACACATTCACCTTTTTTCCTTTCTCTTTGTTAGACACGTATTGTTGGTGAGTTAATAAAAGAAAGAAAAAAAAATGTTAATACAGCGAACTCAGAGAAATTCCTCACTCTTTCTTCCTCGGTCATTCTTCCTCAACTCAAACTCTTTGTCTGAATTCATAGAAACGAATAATTGTTTTTCTGTAACTAGGTTTCGATTGTTCATTAGAAGTTGAAAAAGAGCACAAGCAATTTCAGTTAGATGAAAATCAAGGTAACTTTAACTAGGTTTTCAATAATGATTTTCTTATGTAAAATCTTATTTTGTAGTGAAGATTGAAAAAATAAGAGAGATGATGTAATAAAGAAGACATGGATGTTCGGGGTTATGTGAAAATCAGGTAATTTTTTCTTAACTAGGTTTTCAATCAACCATGATTCGGTAAAATTTGGGTTGTAGCTTAATCATAAATCTAATTCCTAGCAGCTTTTTTGAAAATTATTGATTGCTTTAACCAAAAAATCCCAAAAATTCCCTTTTTTTTTTTCATGGAGCTCATATTCGAAATTACGAATTTCCTGCTTTATTACGTAAGTAATGCATAGTTGAAGTTTATGATATACCTATTATTGTATGGATTACACCGTTGTGAAGTTTTTTTTTTTTTTCTGATTTTGTGTCATGTAATCTAGCTAGCACTTGCTTAAAGAGGGACTTTGTGTTGCTTTTGTAATATTATAGTTGTGTTTGATACCATCCATGGTCTTGCAAGATAAAATTTGATTGTTGTGTTAATACCAATTGAGGTGGTGATGTTGTAATTTGAAGTATTCCCTTTGTCCTGTTTCTGGAAATAGCCCAGCACTAAATACTCTGATAGTGGTATTCAATTTGAAGTTTGTTAGATATGTATCTTGTAAAAAAAGATAGCAGTGGTGTGAATTTTCAATTTTAAGGTGTATTTATCGTTTTATAGCTTTTTTTCGATATATGGTTTTTGTTGTTAGAGTATTGCTTAAAAAAAAGTAATTAGATAATTAACTAATTTAGTGGAATGGGATTGTTGCTCGGTTTCTCTTATTTAGAAATTAGGGTTTTGTTTTTGAATTTTTCCCTAAACTTAAAATTTAGCTTTTGTTTGTGCTTGATGTTTTGGTATTATTTTCTTGAGGCAAGTGGCTTCCTTTTTGGCGTCTTGATTCTTTTTATGTTGGATAGAATCCTATTGAGTCTGTGACACTTGATCGTACTACTTGAGAAAAACTCGGAGCGAAAATTCGTTCTGATTTACTAACACATGTGCACTTCGAATTCTATCTGTAATAATTCGAGCATGTTCCTTGGTAAATTTTTTGGAATCATGGTTCCCGCCAGCATATGTGCAAAATCTTCGTAGTTTATACATCTTGGGATCGAATGGTTGAGCATGTTGTAACGCAGTATAATTTGGGGAGTTGAGTAACATTTCTAAAAGCAAGAAAAATCCGTAGTATTATTTTGATCTCATGTTGCGGATGGCTAACTGTAGTTATGTCTGGTCAATACTATGTGGTTTTCTTTTTGATGAAGGGACCGTGAGTAGTGGTAAAAGAAGTAAGTAAGAATAGGTACTATCTGGTTTGGTTTTTAATTTTGATTCTATTATGTTATTACTTTCATACTTTGAGATTGCTAGGAAAAGTTGCAAAAAAAATTTATGTGTCATATAAGCTTTCAAAGGATAATTAGAGGTCCTAATATTCACTTTATTACAAACGATTTATCTAGATTTAGTGGTTAGTTCAGATAGTTCATATGAGTTGCACTAGTGCAAGCTCTGGCGGATGTTTTATTGCGGTCCCTGCTCTTAGGATAGTGTCCTTCTCCTCCTCCTTTGCTTAGTATCTCTCAGCTCTGTAAATATATTTTCATTTCATTAATACCTTATTCAAATTGCGAATATGGTTCACATTTTATTGTTCCTTGAATCGATCATAGTTTTTGCTTCCGTTGATTTATTATTGAAACAGATTCACTAAGCCGTGATATATTAACAGTTTTACGGTTTTTCATACTTTAAGTCGATTGGTTCTATGAAAAGAGCATGTGCGTCTTCATTTGTTCAACATGTAGGATCGAAAATTTTCACATATATAGTTGGTGACTTGGTTATACTTGTAATTAACTGCATAAACAATCTTAATTTATAACAACCTCACTAGTGGATTATTGGTTTTTTACAACTTCCTGGGCTTTTCAAAAACAACTGTTGTTGGGCTAAAGTACTTATCCATACTTTCATTCACAGTTGTTTTATCAAAAAAAATTAAAAAAAAATTAACTAGTTACAATATCAGTTGTTTTATAAAGGCAAATTTTTAGTGGTGTCAGCACGATTTGTCTGACTAGTAAAACGGGACGGGAGGAAAAGAAGCTTCTATGATGCATGTTTTTTGGCGGGAATTATCGCGCTGAAGCAATGGGTTAGATGATGAGACTAAATGGATAAACGGTGAGAGATTAGAATCCTCGGTTATATCGATTGTATATATTTCTCTCCTCTCTCACTTTTCTATTACACGTTTCTCTCACTTCTTCTTTTCTCTCACTTCTCTCGCTTCTTCTTATGGAAAGAAATCCCAGAGACAAAATAAAAATCAAAGCCAGAAAAATGATTTCAGGTTGAAAAAATCCATGTCTAACTAGTGATTCAAAACCCTATTTCTCATCTATATCAGTAAACCCCTCTTCTCAAAAACCTAGTTTTGTTCTGTATCTATAACCCCTTTTCTCAAACCCAATTTCTCTTCGTCGTATGTTCAAAATCCTTTTTCTTCATAACCTCAATTTTCATCAGGTGATGTTATGGATTTATAAAGTAATTTTTTTGTTTTATTTTCAATTTCTCGATGTTAGGGTTTGAATCTAATTTTTTATATTTTTTTGAATGTAGAAGTCCTTCAGTGCGGATTAATCTTCGTGTATAATAACTCCTTCAATTTGATTCTATTTGAATTTGGTAGAGGTTAATTTCGTGATAGATTGTCAGTTCCTTTCTTCAATTTATCTCGTTAGGGTTTTAATTGAAGTTCTTTTGTCTTTAATTTTGTGTAGAATAGGTGCAGTAATTTCTCAAAGATCTCTCTCTCAAGCCTACAGGTCTTGAATTTCTTCTATGATGTTGAATTTATTTCTTTGTATAGCATTGAATTTATTATGACGGCCTTACTGGATGCATGTAACTTACTTACCATGTTGTGGATTATCCAATTTCCTATTTCAAAACTAATTTTCGGCAATTTTACTTTTTATGGTCTATTGCAATGTCCTCCTTAGTTCTTACCATGATGAATACAAGAAAACCCCATTGCAATAGGTTTTTGAGATTTTGATTTATTGAATAGTGAAACTTTGAAAGAATCTGTTTCCTGTGAAATTGTATTCATGACCTTTTGTATTTGGTTTTTGTGTTTTAACTAGCACTCCTTAGTATGTGCGATTCAGTACCCTTGCAGTCTTTGGATTTGAAATTTGAACATTGCTGATATGCATGCCCTTGTATTCCATGATGTATCGGTTAGACTGGAAAAATTGCATTTTACTAGAGACATGAAATGTTTCTGGGTTGAGGGTGGTGTTCTGAAGAACTTTTCAAGGGGACTGGGCGTAATACCTAAACCTAATATGTGATTTTGGTCCTCGGTATTCATTCAAATAGAAACTAAGAACTGGTAGTTGTTTAGGTCCATGTACCATGGTAACAATCTTTTGGTTGTTTTGATTAGGAACGTAGAATTGATTTGAAATGGTGGTGACATGTTCTTATGCATAAATAGTTGGTCCGCAAAACACTTGTTCAAAATTTCCATCTATCAACTATCATCAGGCATGCTACTTTTTGTAGTACTAAGTATTCTATTGATCTGTTCTATTATGTGGCATGTGGTTCTTTGAAGATACGCAATCTCTGGGTCCATAGTGGTATTTGTTGGGATTAGTGAGTTTCTTTGGATGGTTTCTCAAGTTTTATATTTGCACCTGCTTAAGGTTTTTCTAAGTCATGCTTCTTATCTTTGGGAGTTTTTCTTTTCTATATAGCTCATAAAACCATTTACATTGCTGGGGTTTTTCTTTGTTTGCCACCAGCTGGTTTGATATTGTAATCACGCCGTCTGTTACGGCAAGGTTATTGCAAATCGAGTTTGAATGCTATCTATCCTAGTTAGTTAGCTACCAACACTATTTATACTTGCATCTCTTTGAAATCTGTACCCCTCTGTTAAATTCCTGGCTCCGCCTTTCATGTTCTTACATTTGGCTTTTGATTTCATGTTCACTTCCCTGAAATGTCATCGCCTCACTCAATATTTAGACCCTTTTTTTTTTCTAGTAGCTATCGGATTGCATTGTGGTTAGTATAAACGTGGAAGAGACATGTGGCCTATAGGAAAAGGTGAGAAATTCCCATTACTACTCATACGTCTGTTGTGAGAATTGATCATTACTACTCATACGTCTGTTGTGAGAAATGCTCTGTATCCTATTGTGACCTGTATGAAATCATTGGTGACTTGTTGATATGAGCATTTCGCTGCCATTAATTAGCATATAGGTCTATAGTAGTTATTTACCCCATAACGTCGGTCTATGCTTTATTTGTCTGGATGGTAAAGAATGCATACTAAATGTTTGGTTTAAATGTTCCTCATGTGCGAATGAGTGCTAGGGTGTATAACAGTAGAAGGTAACCACCATTTTCGGCGACATCAACGATGGTGGCGGCGTTAGTTATGATGGGTTAAGATGTTTACATATAATCGTTTTGTGTCATGATATTGTGTACCACTGCTGCAGTTTTTGTATTGATGCTTATTATGGGTTTTTTGATCAGATAATATGGCTAAGGGACCTAGAAGTAGCAGCATAGATCGTCGGTCTGGAACTCCTACCACAAATCAACCAACCTGGACTCCTTTGGTTGATACACGAAGGTCTCCATCTACTAATGGTTCAGACAGTCATGGAAGAAGTCCTATTTCAAGTGGAGGGTCTGGGTCTCATCCATCATCTCAGGGTGAACATTCTCCTAGTGGAGGTTCAGAGCCGTGGCATGAGGCTCTATGTCATACAAATAGTGAACCTGAAATTAGTGAAGAAAGCATGATTGGTAATGTAGCTGTTTTATCTTAATTCCCTAAATTGGTTACTTATTTCAAGTTTTCTTAGAAATTTTAATGACTTTGTATTGTTCTGTATAGGTGATCAGCGTCTACCAATTGATTTTAATGACATAGGCGAACCTATAGGACCTACCAAAAGGACGTATGCCACCAAGCTTGGAAAATAACCATAAATCTCGTCCCACCAGCATATAAAAGTTGGAAGAAAGTTCCCCCGGCATTGAAGGAAGAAATCTGGAGGAGTCTCTCCAATGCATACATGGTTCCTGAATATATCAAGGCCAAAGCTTTAAAAATATCAAATCTTTCATGGAAAAATGCGAAGACTAAACTAAGGGAGATATGTGATGACTGTTCCAGTGTTGCTGAAATGAGAAACAAGATACCCAAAAATTTGAAGAAAGAAGATTGGGATGCCTTTGTTGATATTGTTAGTAAAGGCTTAAGATAAGGAGGTTAGGGAAAAGATGAAGACACCAAGGTCAAAGCTTAAAGCTTCACACAGTACCGGTAGGTGTGGTATTGCACAACGTCGACATGAAATGGAACAATCAAGTCCTACTGGTAAGGTATTAAGGGTTGACGTGTACCTGGATACACATGTGTACCGAGAAATGTCTGAAGATGACCGTGTACAGTTCGATCCCCTATCTTATGAAGTAACATCAAGATATTATGTGGTAAGTTCTATGTTTAATGACTAAATTGGATTGACTATTTCCACTATTTGTTATCCTCTTATATATGCATAATGTTGGTTATATTGTGCAGCGAAAGGTGAGGAGTTGAATGAAATAGATGAGTTTAGAGAAAGTAGACCGATCTAGATAAGGATGCAGTTGCGGAGGTGTGTTGAGATGATTATATATTGATGTATTTTATAATAAAATTGGTACTAACTAATTTATATATCCGATGATAGGTACTTGGCCGTGATGGAAGGGGTGTTGTTCGAGGCCTGGAGGTGGGGTCTCTAAGACCGAAGTTACGTGCATCTGCAGTTAGTAGGGAGCAACTGCATAAGGAGAAATTGAAGACTGCTGTTGTAGAAAATCGTGCCCGTAATTTTGAGGAGACAATTGAGGAGATAAGAGCCTTAAGTCTTAACCGTGCCACCAACAATGCTAATAATATGACTCAGGTATATATTCTTAACACCTTTAGTTAGCACTGGAAAACAATGAATGAACACCGGTCCTATTTAAACTAAAATGATCAACTTAGAACAATTAGTTTGGATTGTTTCTTATTATTGGATGTTTTTTTGTTTATAGGCAATGAATATGGATGGTCAAAGAGTCCAATACGTTGTATTAAGAAATATGCGCAAGGGTGCAGTTGCATTTGGACGTATTGATAGGAATGCTGATGAAAATGATGATTTTTATTTTCTCGTCCTCATTGATGAAGTAGTGATACATACTGAGCCGCTCTGCGTTGGAGAAGGAACTCTTTCCAGTGTGAAACATGGTGACAAGATTTTGTGGCCCCAAGCACTGTTGGACCTTGGCCGTAGTACTTGATGCAGATTTTTGAAGGAATATATAGATATGGTGTAAGTAATTTGGGACAGTTGATCCCGATGCGAGTATTTTGGATATGGTTTAACTTGTGGTTTTGAGTTTCTTCTCTTCTTTTGTAGTCTCTTTTCTTCTTTGTAAAGAAGAAATTCAAATCCCAATCTTTATTATGTAGCTTCAGCAGGTTTTATATCCCTTGTTCATATATAGAAATATTATCTAATGAAATATTATCATGGTCACTTATCACTTGTTCAATGTCAGTTCATATATAGATTACAGATCCCATTATCATATATAGATTACAGATCTCATTATCAGTTCATATGAAATGCATTCATATATCAATTTCGATTCTTGCTTTGTTTATAAATTCTTTGAAATCCAAGATTTGTAGTTTGTAACTTAGTTTGGCTTTATAGATTACAGATCCCATTATTTGTAGTATGTCCAGTGATCTCAAGTCTTATTACAGTTCCCATAAAAATGCATTTGCCAAAATTTGTGTGGTTGTGGGCATGCTATTGAGAAGATTTTAAGGGCCTTTATAAAACTATTTGAGAAATTTAGCGATGGCTTAAGGAGTGAAACTTCGATATATCCACGACGAAAATGTTTTCTTCCTGAAACTTGTCCACAAGGTTCTTATCAGCTGAGTGGAAATAAGGAAAGTATTGTTGATATGGAATTGGACATCAACGAGGATTCTAAAGACATGTAAAGGTTTCAGCCCAAAGAAGGTGATGTTGTCATCCGATTCAAATTAGACTATTATAGTCGGTTTTGAAACAAATCAGAAGAAAAAGAAACCTTATCTCGTCTTTCTCTCTCATTCCCATCTATTCCCATCTGAGAAACATGTTATTCTCATTCTCTCTCAAATTTTGAAGATAATCAATGACACATACATGAGATAAATCTATTAGATTTGCGCACGTATTTACTTGTCGGGTTCGATTTCGGGGGATTTATGAAGGAGTAACAACTCTAAGCACAATATCGATCGCAAAACTCCGGATCTCATATTAGGTATGTACTTGAGTTCAAAATTATTAGGAAATCTACTTGGTTCAACTATATAATTAGTTATATCTTAATTGATTTCTAATTCAGTTGGAAATTCTAGATAAATTCTTATTTAATTAGGTTTTTGAACTGATTTTATGTGGTGAAAACTCTAGATAAATTGATTTCTTAAATTTGGGGTTTCTAGTGGTGAAAACTTTTGGAAATTGGTATCCTGCTGCTTGTTATTTTTAGGAGAAGCATAATTTTTTATTTGTCAGTGAATCTTCACATTAGTCTTTAATTGGTGTCTTGTAGCATTTTAATTTAGTCTGCAATTGGTGTTCTTACTTTAGTATCTACTGATTGCTTTTGTCATTCACTTGTAGATATCAGGACGTTGTATAAATCCTCCTAGTAAAGAATGGTTCACCGCACGTAAGGGTTCACCGAGGTTTGTTGAAGGCGTTAAATCTTTCATTCAATTTACAATGTGATGTCTTGGGGGAAGATATAAATCAATTTCATTGTCCTTGCATGAAATGTCAGAATTACAATAGTCGACCAAAAACTCTTGATGAAATACATGGGGATATTCTTGATCATGGGTTCAATGTGACATACCGAACGTGGATCCATCATGGTGAGAAACCTCGTGACAATAATTTCACTGTTAGAGATAATACATTACCCACTAATAATGTTGTGAATGAAGCTTCTTTTTCGAGAATGGTCGACTTGTTCTTGGACACACTAGGTCGCACTGAGTATGGTAACCATGAAAATGGTGTTGTTGATGAAGATGGTTCGATGCTAATGTCGAGGAAGGTTCTCGGTGCTAATGTAGAAGGCGGTGATGGTGCTAGTTATGAAGATGGTGTTGATGTCGATTTCAAAAATAGGATGTTGGATGCATTACAACCCCTGTATCCAGATTGTGGTGGTGAACATACAAAATTATCGACGGTGATTGAGCTGCTTAGTATGAAAGCAAGGTATCAATGTTCCAATATTTGTTTTACAGAATTATTAAAATTTATGAAAACTATTTTACCGGAAGGGAATACGTTACCATCTACATGTGCTAAAGCTAAGAGTATGCTTAAGCCATTTATTTTGCCGGTACAGATTATCCATGCTTGCTATAATGATTGCATACTTTATCGAAAAGAGTATGCTGATTATGATGAGTGTCCTAAATTTCATGCAAGTAGATGGAAAGTACCTCCTGAAGGAAGTGATACAAATGCTAGAAAAGTGCCAGTGAAGAAACTAAGGTTCTTCCCAATTACTGAAAGGTTACAGCGTTGGTATAGTACTTCGTGGATTGCTGAGCAGATGTACTATCATTCTAATGTTGAAGAAAGTATTACACACATGCGACATCATGTGGATTCTTCTTCTTGGAAGTCAATTGATAGGAAGTGGCACTATGAGAAACGTAATGTGCGTCTAGGACTAGCCACCGATGGTTTTAATCCTTTTGGAATGATGACTACACAAGATTTGCGTCATGGTTTTTCCTTTTAACCTTCCTCCATCGTTATGCACGTCAAAAGATTTTACATTGTTAGCACTACTTATTCCTGGTCCAAGTGGTCCTAATGGAAATATTGATGTGTATTTGCAGCCCTTAATTGATGAGTTAATTGAGTTATGGTTAAAAGGAAAGATGACGTATGATGCGCACACAAAGACTTCCTTTACAATGAGAGCAATTTTAATGTGGTGTATACATGACTATCCGGCTTATGCGTATATGTCCTGTCCGAGAACATATGGAAAATTTGGTTGTCGGCGTGTGGTGAAGATCTGAGGCTCTTAGGCTGAAATGGGGTAATAAGTTGTGCTAAAACATCTTGACGACTCAGAATACGGTTTAGATTTCGATAAAGTCGTTAACCTGTACTTTAGTTGACGACTTTAATGGTCATTATTCTGCAAATAAAAAGATGACGACCCTTGTGAAAAACGTGGATTCTATAATGATATTTTTTTACTTTCAATGTAGTTGGTTGTACAGAGGCGAGCTCTCAACCTTGAACCCGTCTCCACTATGGGTCCAGATACCTCCGACCACTATATGATCTATTTGGTATGTATTTATTCTTTGAATCATTGTATATCGTTTTGCCAATTGTTGAATTAGTGTTCTCATTAACGTGTTATTTGTTCAATGTAGACGTGGAAAACTAATGCTAAGGTCAAGGAATGGATTATTTCCAAGGCAAAAGAGAAGATGTACGCAGTTGTACAAAGCAAACACATTGATTGTAAGCAAATGGAGATGGTATGCGAGAGAGCGGGGAACAAGGAAGAAAGCCACAAAGGGAAGAACTACAAGTATGAGAAGAAGATGACTAGGGTGTACAAAACTTCGTCGAAGAAGATTGGATGCCCGTTCAGGATTGTTTTCAAAAGGCATTCGGAAACTTGTTTATGGAGTATTTATAGTATACCACAGAGTCGTCATAACCATCCTCCACCTAAAACTCTTTTAGGACACCCAGCATATGGCCAATTGAAACCACATGAAATGGAAAAGGTCCTCCAGATGAAAGGATGTAGGCCCCTAAAGATCTTAAATGCAATTAAGGATGAAGATAAGACAAACTTGTCTATTATTTCGACCATCTACGCTGCCAAAGCAACGATGAAGAGAACCGAATAGGATGGTAGGTTGATTATGCAACAATCAGAGTGGTTGGCAGATAAACTTAACTATGCAATGCAAACAAGGGTGGATCCGGATGACAAAATGACTCATATTTTTCTTGCCCATCCTAGGATGGTGGATTTGGCTTAATGTTTTTAGGGTAATCTAACAGGAGAGGATGATTGCAACGAATCCGACAACTCAGCACCTTTGTCTCTTGGTTGGGTTATAGAAAACGAAACCTCACTCGGTTTTCTTTCGCGTAATTGACCGTAAACTAAGTATTTTTCAGCGGGGGAGGTTTGGAAGGAGGAGTCATCAACATTTGAACCGTGTCTTTGGTCTTCTTGGTGCTATATCCAAAACACACACAAAAAATATATAGGGTCGTCATTTTGATTATCTAAAACACAAACGACCCTTATAGTTTAGTTGACGACTCATACAAAAAATTTTAACAGAGGGGGTGTTTTTACTCCTAAAAGGGTCGTTAACCAACTATAAGGGTCGTCCTAGTACAGTCGTCATCTTCAACTTTTAGAACTAACGACACTAAACTAGGTCAAAATTTTCTGAAAAAACAACAATAGAGTCGCTAAATCTTCAACATATCACCCTAACGATCTTTCATAGAGTTTACATGCATATCAAAAGTTGTTAGGGTATTCTAATTACAGAATAACGACCCGGAATGTAACGGCAAATATTCGATTACAAACCTCGATTTTGGAAATCAAAACACAACAAAAATTCGAATACAAGGTGGGTTTAAGTTCACATACCTTCTAATTGGAGCCATTTTTTCCTTGGGTTTTGATTTTTGCGGTTTGAGGTTCGACTCAACGACCTTGTTTTTCACGGTATCAACGATATTAATGAATGGACGTTCTTTGCGAGCGGTTTGCTTTGTGCGTTCCATTTTTGCAGAAGAATTTAATCGTCGATTAAAGTTTTATCATCGACGATTACGCGATGAATCGGGCGGGAAAAAAATAAAATCAAAGAAGGCCGTTAATGGTGGTGGGGAAGAGGAGAAAGGGATGAGAGGGGGATGAAGAGAGTGAAAGTGAAACTGATTTTGGTTTGGGTTTTAGGATATAAATTGGGGGCCAAATTAGGAGGGTTAATTAGTGATTAACTGATTTTTAATTTTTAGGTTTATCAAAGGGTAAAATAGTATTTTCATTTTTCGGATTCATATGCCCCTACAAATTTTGGGGTGCAAATAAAACGTTCGGGCCCCAATTAATATTCATGGCCCCCAATTAAACTAGTTTTTTTTTCCGGGTCACCAACACTAAAAAAAATACTTGTACATGTACATCATGTAGTTGCGTACAAAAATGGGTGGACGCTTCTATCGGAGGTTCCTTCCAATTAAAAGTACAAAGAAGAGAAGGGAATGAGTGAGAATAGCTTTATCAAATCAAAGGTGGGTTTGACTGAAAAGAGATGAAAGCTGTTTCTGGGCATACCAAGTAAGACAAAATAGGAGTGTAAATAGCAATATTAGAAGCCCCTTAACCAAATTTTTTTGGTAATGGAAAATCTGCCCTTTTAGGATTAGTGCTAATAGTAATGATTAGTTAAAATAAATCTAATTAGTGATTAGTTTTAAGATTACTTTCAACCAAAATTGTTTGCCCCTTAACCTACGATTTTTTCCTGGTTTTGTAGGTTAAAATCATCAAAAGTTTGTGTTTTCTCACTAAGGTTCGGCGAGTTTGGATGAACAGTTCGGCTAGATGGAAGTGTTGATTAAGAGCCGAACCTACCTTGTAGACCAGAGTTCGGCTTGTTTTGTATTGTCCTACAATAAGCTTGAACCCTACACTGAACTGTCGGAAGAAAAAATGTTTAGGGTTCGACTTATATTTAGAAATTTGTATGCGCCTTAACCCGTTGGAAACACATTGTCTTGGCTATTTGAATAAGTAGAATATAAGCTAACTCTGATCATGTACATTCCTGGGTTAATAATTTTGTATTGGTTCGGCACATATTATGATTATCGAATACGCCGAACCTCTATGCATCTCTTTCTGTGACTAGGTTCGGCTTGAAATTGCATAAAATTTCAAGCCGAATGTTCATATACACTTACTGAGAAGCTTTTGTGAAGAACATTTCGGCTCAAAACACAACTCAATTGTGAGTAGAACCTTATAAATGCACTAGGTTTGGCACATATTATGATTATCGTACAAGTTTAACCTAACCATTAATTTTTCTTTGGATCATCTAAAAATGTTCTACTGTCCGAAATACAAAATATGTTCCAACTAAGGTAACTTTCATTGTGTTGATGAAGCAGAGTAGTTCGGTTTATACGATAATCATAATATGCCGAACCTAGTGCATTTATAAGGTTCGGCTCACAATTGAGTTGTGTTTTTAGCCGAATTAAACCAATTCAATCAATCATAAACAATAAAATAAGAGATGGGTTTGTGATAAATACCTACTAATTCCATTTTAGGAGTTGTTTTTTCAATCAGTTGAACTAAGGTAACTGATTTTGATTTTAGTTTTTTTTAGGGGTAAGGACATATTAGTAAATTAAATTGTTTGAGGATATATAAGTAATTACACTACCCCTAAAATAAGGTAACTGGATGGAAAAATAAATTTGTATGCCCAATAAATTTCACACTTGAGGATGCACTTGAGTACCTAATTAGCTAGGTTCTAGGGCACTTGTTGTATACGGATTTAACAAACACCTTTCTCAAGTAATTATTTATCCATAAAAAATGATCTAAATAAAGAGCGGAAAAGTCAGTGATCTAGTTTTGTTTTTTGTCAGCACCCCCAACACACGTTACACACCTATTGAGAAAATGAGGGGCATCTACATGGGTGGCACACACTAATAACCTACCGACTCTAATCAATTCTACTTCTACTCTACTAGAGTGGGAAGTGACAAATCAGAAAAAACATGAGGTGAGTAGACACTCTTATCTCAAAAATGTTTTGAGGAAGTGTCAGAACCCTAGTTAGCAATTCGGCGAATGATTCGCGAATTATTCGCGAATCCGTCCGAATCGTCCGAATCCGTTGCATTCGGCCGAACTATTCAAAGTCCGAACAGTTACGCGCATTATATGGGGTTTCCGAATTATTCGCGAATAATCTGGATTCGTGTACGATTCGGCGAATCGATTCGGACAGCTAACTAGGCGATTCGGGACAGGTGACTCGGCGATTCGACAGGTGACTCGGCGATTCGAACAGTGACTCGGCGATTGAACTCATTTAAGTGTTTTTGAGAGTTATTAAAAGAAGTTGGGGGTGGGGATTGAACCCATGACCTCTTACTTGCTAATTAAGGCTCAAACCATTGAGCTATTTGCTTGTTTGTGTCTATTCTTAATGTATTATCTATATAATACAATAAAATTGGTTTAAATCATTTTTTCAACTCAATAAAACCTTAAAAATATATTTTTTATTAATTTGATGTAACCCGAATTTTCCGTACCGAACTTATATTTCTAAAACGAATTATAGACGTATTTATCCTATCCGAACTACACTCCGAACACCGAACCGAGTTGACCGACTTTTTGACCGAATCCGACCTATCCAAATCCGTAAAATTCCCGAACGTATGCCGTCCCGAACTCCTCTCCGTACCCCGTATTGCTAACTAGGGTCAGAACTCTACTCTACTACAGATTGATCAACTACAGAGGTGAAGTGACAAATTAGAAAACATGAGGTGACTACAGACTCTTATCTCATGCCTACTTAAATTTATCTACCTACTACCAAGTTGAAGAACACGTACAAATGCCTACTTAAATTTTCAATCTTATTACCGGGCGGCATGGTTTATTAGAGGGGCGGCATTCTAATAGGACAAAAAGAGTCATTACATGATCATTCAAGGTGTCACTTATAAAAAATGCTGGAAAATGACAAATTAACCCTCACAATTGATAACCTAGTTTAGTGATGATAATCAAGTTTAATGTTAATAATTAATTTCCCTTATATTAGCTCAAAATAAAAAAAAAAGATTTTAAAGTTTAAAAAAAAAAGTTTGGAGATGGTAAAGATGTTTTGACCCAAAGTGAAAGTCAATCTCAATCTATTGAAGAAATTAACCAACAAAGTTAAAACCCAGTGCCTGAAAATGACCATGTATACTTCTAAATTGTTGCTCAAATACGAAAAATTCAATTTCTTACATTTTCAGAGCTAATTATCATTGGCATTTTGCTCGTAACCGATGTAATTCATAGTTACGGTTAGGTAAAGATGAACTACCAACCGTAACGGGTTAAATTTGGGGAAAACCCGGGGTTGTAAAACCGATTCGGTTGGTAACTAAATGCTCGATATTGTACGAACAGTGAACCATTAGTGTAAAAGTACGACGAGACAACTCAAACGGTCATGAGTCACGAATGAAGGCGTTCCTTTTTCGCTATTATTGTTGAACAAAGCAAAAGGCTCGATCAGTCACCAACCTACATCAAGAAATCTATCAAGTATTTAACTTTTGTTACGAAATCTACTTAAATTCTCCACATAATCCAAAACTCCATAACCAAAATAAATATTTCATAGTGTGAAAATAACCAGACAATCCTTACCAGAAAAAAAAAATGAAACAAATATTACAGATTATGAAAATGATCATGTTACCCTTAAGTTCTATCGCAATTCTAATGAGGGAAACGTGGGTAGTTTCCCACCATTTTTACAATGTTTCTTACTACGTTTGAAATGGAAGGAGGAAAAGTTGCCAAAATTCTTCGTTTACTATGTAAAACATGATTCAAATCAAAATTCCTCGTGGGGCGGAATTTTTTGACTTGTTTCTTTTCACTGACACCACCAGACTTGCAATTTCACATGAATCTGACATATGTTTCAAAAGAAGGAAACAGTGGGGAAGTTAACACCTTTTGACCGAAAATGCTAGATATACCCAAAAAAGTGTACACCAAAATTTTACCCCACTATATGTCAAGTTTTTATTGGCTCTCTTTTAAAACGGATCTCCTATTTTCTCTAATGCGGTAGGGTGGGGATGAAATCTACGGTTGATATGGATGACACATAAGGGTGTAAAATGTTGGGGTATGATGGTGGTGTATATCTAGCAGCTTCACCTTTTGACCATCCATTGTAAACCCGACAGATTGCAATCATACTTTAAGAAAATATAAACGCCCCCCGGTAATTTAAGGCTGAGTTTGGTAATGCTTTTATTTTATCAAAAGTACTTTCAAAACTTATATATATCAATAATTTTGAAATTGATGTTTGGTAAAAAAAATCAAAGTGCTTTAGACAAAAAATCTTATAAGAAAAGCGGATATGTGTCTCGAATCAATGTTGAGGAACCAAAATCTTGATTTTGTCGATCTCGTGTTAAAGATGGACTCCCGATTATAATTTAGACCGACCTTGTTATCCGAAACCTACTATTTGGTTTAGACATACACATCCCAATCTGATAATGTCTTCAAGACAGGAGTATTGTGTTGTTATCCAAAGAATTATCCGAAACTTATAAGAAAATCGGATCTGTGTCTCATAAATTGATGAGGAACTCGAAATCTGTCGATTTTGTGCACTTACTCTTATTTATTCGATCTCATGTTAAAGATGTATTCCGGTTATAATTTAGACCAACCTTCTTATCCGAAACCTACTATTTGGTTTAGAGAAATGCATCCCATCCGAATTTGTATCTCAGAAATTGATAAGTGATTCCGAATCTGGTCTCAAAAGTGTGGCAAAAGTTGAACCGTTTATTTTCCTGGCTTGATTGGGGTACAACCAATTTCAAGGGGACCTAGTCGGCATTTTCATAAAAGGTTGATTTTACTTTAATACCCTTGAACTAATTAAATCTTAAAAATAAACCCATTTCTTAATTTCATTAACCCTAAAATTAAAAAACTAAACAACTCTTAATCTTCTCTTCTTCTTCTTTATTTGCATCTTCCATTAACCAAGGCCATATAAAAATCTTCAACTTTGATTTTCCAAAAAAATTGTTGACTCTACCAGCGAAAAGAAGACTATAAATGATGTTTAAACTCAAACCATCACTGGGTTGTGTGATTTGATTGTTATATTATGTTAAAAATCGAAAATTATGATTTCTGTGTTTTTGGTCGGCAAGGTCGTAAAATGCATATCTTGCCGACTTTTCATAACATCCATGGCGGGGACTGTAAAATTTTTCAACAGCCGACATGGTATTTTTTGAAGACCTTGCCGACTAATATTTTTCAATAGCCATCTCCTGTGTGTCCAAAAAATAAAGTCGGCATGTACTTCATTTAAATACCTTGGCGGCAAAATATAGTCGGCATGGTCTTCATTCGTCGACCTTGCCGACTTTTCATATTTTCATAACCGAAAGTGTTGATTTATGATCTAATTTTGAGTATGATTTCATACAACAACTTTGCAATCCCCTTTTTAGAATTGTTTGGGTTGTGTGATTTTATTTCCGTTGCAAAAGGTTTTCTCAAAATAAATTTTTTCATCAAAAATCTTCCTAAATAAGTTCAATCAAAAACAAAATTTCATTTCATAAGTTTTAATCTACTCAATTAATCAATCTAAACTCAATTAATTAACCTAATCAGAATTTTTAGTGTTAATTAAATAAGGGTATATTAGCCATTTAGAAAATATATGGTTAAGGGGTGGCTTGTTTTACTTCCAAATGACCCCAATCAATCCAGGTTTATTTTGGGAACCTCACGTAGAAAAAAACATGATTTTTAACCCTCTAATTGACTGGATCCGTATGAGAAAAATAAAGGACCTATGACCGACGATTAGGATAATGAAAATGAATGGTTATCAAAATGTTAACGTGGATCGTGTTAGACCACATCTGTTTTTTTCTCTCACAAAACCTTATCAACTTCGTGAGAAACGAAATCCCCAATTTCCCACTTCATCTTTTCTTCTCTCACTCCAAAACAATTCCCACAAAGTTCGTTCCCCCCTAAATCTTCCGCTAAATCACTCTAAAATTTTAGCATGGATTCAAATCTAAGTTTTAGTTCCCTCCTTTTCTTTTTTTTCTTTTGTATATAATCTGTCTCCTGATCTGATTCTTTTTTCTCTCCAAACTTAGGGTTTCTTTTCGTCAAATCGCTCTATCTTTCACATAATTTCTCACGGTCTCTGCCTCTCTTAAGGTGAAAACTATATTCTGTTTTATTTTCATCTTATCAATTTCTGATATTAAGATATTAGGGTTTGAGTTTCTTTTGGAAATTGGTTTTGTTATTAGCATTTTAGGTTTCTGTTTCTGTATATTATGATTTTGGTACTAATTTTTCTCTAATTCTACTTTATTTTTAGGGTTTTTTTTTTGGAAGTCCATTTGGAGGAGTCACTGTGTTCAAAGGTTTGTGAATCTGCCCCTGAATCTCTGGCTAATTTTTGAATTTTGAATTTTTTTCCCCTTTTCTATACAACTTTGTTTTCGTGTGATTTGAACTAGGATCTCCGAGAATACCGTGTGTTTTTTTGTGTAATTTTTGAGGATTTTCTTTTAGGGTTTATGTTTGTTTGAAAATTGGGTTATTGGGTTTTAATATCTGTTTAGGGGTTCTTGTTTTGTGTATGATAAGGGGTTTTATACTTTTTGACCTCTTTATTTTTTTGTTCTGTTTTTAGTTATCTTCTTCTCCTTGGATCAGGTTATTCTCCTTGAAAAATTTCAGGTTGTCCTTGGTTAGAGTGATATGGGTTTTATGTGTTTTGTATGTTTGAAGTTTTCTTAGATTTTCATCCAGGGGTTAGTATTGATTTGATTTTTTGTATCATGTATGAATGCTTGTTCATTTATGCTCCCATTCTTTACACTCATGTTAGAGCCGAGTCAAACATGTATTCACCTTACTTGCTTCAATTTCGTTTACTTGTATGGTGTTTTTGAGCGTTCTGTATTTTAACATCAAGGTTGTGTCTGTGGTATACATTTAATCTTAAATGGACAGAGGTAGAATACATATGATTTAGTTCATTTTTCATATACAGATTACCATTGTATGATGCATAGAGTCCGTATGTACATTATTTTCTTCAGTTTTTATTTGGGTTTCCGAGTATTACATGCAGTATTTGACATATATTCTTCAAAAGGAAACAACCTTACAGTCTATGAGAATGTGGTTCTTATAGTATTATTTTGTATTGATGTAGATGGAAACCTTTGAATCCTCTACAGATGCAAACATTTCTTCACCTCAAAGTAGTGAAGCTGCATATACCTCTTCAACTACTCAAGCTAATGTTATTACTAAGCCAAAGTTGATGGTAAAGGTAAATGAGTATGCTATGCCTGTTGGTGACAATGTAGACAATTTAGCTACTCGGGATGGAAAACTTGTCCGATTATATTGTCCGGTGAAATACGTGGATTGGAGGGATGTTCCACATAACTACAAATATGATGCGTAGTTTAAGTTAATGGTATGTAATCTATTTTTTTTTCTATTATGGTTATTTATAATTACATTTATGATTGAGTATCTTGATGAATCCTGTTGATTTGTTGACTTGAAACTTGTTTATTTCAGCAAGAGTTCGAGTTCAATGTGCCAGATCATTTGGCCAAGTTAATTGTTATGCGATCTCTTTCGCAAAAAATTAGGACATTTAAGCATAGTTTAATGGGTTTTATCGTATTTTAAAACCTGTACTCCCCCTTTGCAATACACCACCATAAAGCTTGGTTTGCTGATTTGATTCTTTAATTTGTGGTTTGTAGACATTTTCCACCACATGGAAACAGTCTAGATGAGTTTTTTCTTATCACTTGGTAAAGCTTAATGCAAAAACATTTCATCATTGATTTTTTTTTTTGTCAATGAGTAGTATTCGGTTTATAATATTTTGGGGTTGAAACAGAAATGAGATCCAAGTATCCAGCAACATCTTAATTCTGCAAAAGGTGGTGTGATGTTCTTTGCTAAGTGTCTGATTCCTGTGAATCAGAACTCCAAATGAACTCTGACTTGAGCAGATTGGGTGTTGTGAAGGTATTTAGAGGAAAAAGCTCTTATTATGTCCTCATTTTGTTTATAAGTTGAAAGTCAGTTGTTGTTTTATGATACATATGCAGGGACGAACCCATGGTTTGAAGTGGACGGTAAAGTGACTTTTAAAAATTCTTTACAAGGTGAAGTTATGAAACTCTGATGGATTTTTTTAGTTCAGTACCGATATATCTTTATTTCGGACATGCAAGATGTACAAATAACTCATCTTTATTTCTAATTCTTGTTAATTATAATTATGTTTGAAACTCCTGTGGTTATCCTCATACAATTAGCTCATCTTATCGATGTGCTTGTAAGTGGATACATTTGTCAAGAATAGGAATTTATTATTGAACGATAATGGTATGAGTTACTGGTTCTCTATTGTAAAAGACCATGTATCGAGTGTCCCGCTTGTAAATGAGATTGTCGTTTTTTATTTTGAAGCATAGTAGAGCGTATGTTATAAACAAGAATACTGATGCAGTTGTACTACATATAACTTTGTAACAAAGTGTAGAACATCTGTGCTTGAAATGGTCTGCGCATTCGACAAGGAATGTGGCAAGGTAATTGTCTCCCCAACCTTTTCTTTGTAACTTGGAATTCTTCATATGTTTATTTCGTTGCTTCCAACACATACCTGGAATGTAGACTTCTCATTCAGTTTATGAAATACATGGTCTTTTGTAGACAATACCGGTTACGCTTTGTCCATGAAGCCCATGTGATGCAACTGCGGTTTATGGGTCTAAGGATACTTGTAAGTCTGTGCCTACCTCTCGGTCTTGTTAAGAAAGCTGCACAAATGCACACTCCGTTGCTCAAACTCAGAACTTGTTGCTCCCAACTCTGTCCAAGTGGTGTATAGTTGTTGTTTGATGTATGTGTAACATTTACAGTGGACAAGTATAACTAAGAAGTAGGTTGTTTTTACCTAATTGTATCAGCATCCTAATTTAGTGGATGGTGGCATTGTAATTTACCGGTTTTGGTTTCAAATGAACTAGATATGAATATGAATATATTAGTTTCACAGAAAAATAGTTATAAATTTCGATGATTTCGAATTTCATTTGTGAATATCGTTACCTGAAAATTTCTGGTGCAGATTGCCGGAACCTGACAATGTAACTAAAGATGACAAAGCTAAAACCATAAATAGTAGTGTAGTTATGGATAAAACCTCTCACTACTATGATTTCTGAAATTTCGAAAAACACACGCATGCTGGATGAGTTTTATGAATTGGTTTCCTATAATGGTTTTCTTATTCATTAACAGGACTAAATACACAGTTCTTTCTTAGGGTAGTAACCTAGCGCACTAACAAAGATGACGCTTTACGTGGGTTATTTAATCAAATGTGTGAACTGATACATTTTCAAATCTCTCTATTATTGTGAAGTCAATCACAATTTTTCATGGATGCTCATTCAATTTAGAAAGTAAATATGGCTCCCACTGTTGCTGGGGAAGGTGGCACAAGCACAACACAACTTGGATAAGAAAGTGGTCTTAGGACATGGGTTGTCAGTGGTATTAAAATTTCTTTATGACTTGGCTTGGACAAGTTTTTTGTCATCATTAACAGGAGATAGCACTTTATAGTACTCAGGTTCTACGGTACTGATTAGGCCTACATAATTCGTACTATTTTATTAGTATAATTTTTGCAAATGGCAGCAGTTGGTTTTTAGACATTGATCAGCCAAAGCAATGACATATTGGGAATCGCAATATAATTCATACTGCTAGTTTGTATAGTGGCGAAAATGCTTTATGGTCCATATAAAACAATGATTAATCGGGGGCCAGAGGTTTTAATTGGGGCCAGAGGTTTTAATTGGGGGCCTGACCAATTTTGTTTACATCCAGGGGCGTACCAATAGAATGCTTTATAGTCCATATAAAATGCTTTATTTTCACTTGTACTATTGGTACGCCCCTGGGTGTAAACAAAATTGGTCAGGCCCCTAGTTAAAACCTCTGGCCCTCAATTAATCCTTGATATAAAATAGCTAGGCTCCAACAATAATGTCCACCATTTAAACAAAAAAACAGAGAAAAATAAAATTCTCCTAATCGTATTTTTTTTTACTTTTTTTTTTGGAAGTAGTGGCATAATGACCGGGCTGATGACAGTTAGAACAACTTATTTCCAATAAGGGTAATATGATCATTTTTATAATCTGTAATATTTAATTTACTTATTTCCGATAAGGGTAGTCTGGTCATTTTCACAGTCTCTTTAATATTTATTGCACTTCTTTCCAGTAAGGGTAATATGTTCATTTTCAAAGTGTGCAATATTTACTTTACTTATTTTCGATAAGGGTAGTCTCTTCATTTTCACAGTCTCCATAATATTTACTCCATTTATTTTCAACAAGGGTAATATGGTCATTTTCACATTATGTAATATTTACTTTATGTATTTTCAATAAGGGTAGTCTGGTCATTTTCAGAGTCTCCATAATATTTATTGCATTTATTTCTAATAAGGATAATATAGTCATTTTCACAGTCCGTAATATTTTTTTCTTTTTTCAATAAGGGTATTCTGGTCGAATTCATAGTCTCAATAATATTTATTATAGGGTAATATGGTCATTTTCACAGTCCTCGAAAATTTTATTGCACTTATTCTGATAAGGGTAGTCTGGTCATTTTCACAGTCTTCGGAAGAAGCAGGTATTTTTATTGTGGTTTTGTCGACAAAATCGAGAGAAAAAGTTGGTATTTGTCCAAGTTAAATTTCCTACAAAGTCATGACTTGTTGACTTGGTCTTGATCGTGTTTTCTAATATTAAGAAAATAAAAAAAATAAAAAAATCAAGTGTGTGGGTCCACATTATATAAATTAACACGTTGGTCCCGAGTCGGGTATACATTGTGAACATAATGTGAAACATTGGGTATACATTCTAAATTATACCTTATCGTGAACACCATGGAAAACAGTGGGTATGCATTCCAAATTATACCTTATTGTTAACACAATGTGAAGCATTGGGTATACATTCCAAATTATACCTTATTGTGAATACAATGTGAAGCATTGGGTATACATTCCAAATTATACCTTATTGTGAACACAATGGAAAACATTGGGTATGCATTCCAAATTATACCTTATTGTGAACACAATGTGAAGCATTGGGTATACATTCCAAATTATACCTTATTGTGAACACAATGGAAAACATTGGGTACCCATTCTTATTATTCATTAAAATTAAAAATTACCTTATTGTGAACACAATGGCAACAGTGGGTACATATTTCAAATTATACCTTATTGTGAACACAATAAAAAACATTGGGTACACATTACAAATTATACCTTATTGTGAACACAATGAAAAACATTGAGTACACATTCCAAATTATACCTTACTGTGAACACAATGGAAAACATTGGGTACACATTCCAAATTATACCTTATTGTGAACACAATCGCAACAGTGGGTACACATTCCAAATTATACGTTAACTTTTTAAAAATAATATTCGATAATATAATATTCTCGCTAACATAATACAAAATTTCACCTCCGGCCTCGGGCCCTTAGTGCTAAAATAATAAATTCGATAAAATTATAATATAATACATTCCAAAAGTTCCCCTTAAGGTCCCAAAGATAGGCTTGTTTCCTTATTTGGGTATGTCAAAAAAATAGGCATGTTTCCGTATGTGGAAAGTCAATGATTTTACTTTGAAAATACTATTCAATGTTGGTTTTGTTTTTCTCTAAAGTTTAAATAATAATTTTCGGTATAATTTTTTTTTTTCACGGAATTAACATGATGTATTAGTTTAAAAATAAATGCAACCCGTTCCGAACATATTTCCAATAATGTTTTTTTTTTCTTTTTCTATATTTTCCATTTTTAAAAATCTTTTTCGGTATTTATCCTAAAATACTTTATTTTAATTTTTTTAATATGGAAATTCTCGTTTTTTTCCAAAGAAAATTTTCATCAAGTAATATCTCTTTAAAATGTATAGGATTTGGGTCGTCCCAAGCCTATTATTTTATAGATATTTTACTGTACATTCTTATTCATTAAAATGAAAAATAACCTCATTGTGAACACAATAGGATAGAGTGGGTACACATTACAAATTCTACCTTATTGTGAACACAATGAAACAGTGGGTACACATTCCAAATTAATCTTTATTGTGAACACAATGTAAACCCATTGGGTACACATTATTCTAAATATAAAAAGAATTTTCGTATTGTATACACAATATTTAGCAATGGGAACACATTTCAACAATTAAAATATTAATTAAGATGACACTATTTCTAAAAAGTTTTCCAAATAATAATAAAAAAATAAAATGTGGAGGACTTAATGGTCATAACAATTTTAATTCAAGGGTAAAATAGGAAAAAATAATTCCATAAAACATTTTTAGGAATTTAGAAAAAAGTGAACATTTTTGGTAATTAGAATTCCAAAAACAACACTTTAGGGCAATGACCCAGCTGAGCTAGCAGCAATCAAAAAAAAATTCTAAAAAAAAATTATAAAGCCAGAACCTACATGTTGAAGTCTGAAGAAAAACCAAGGGAAGGAAAAAATAAAAGAAAAAACAATAATTTCAAGAACTACAAATGTGTAATGTGGCCTACAGATAAAGAAGTATCAATTACGTTTTTGTATTTTCCGAAAAAAAAAGTATCAATTACTTTGAGCATGACAAGTGGATTTCGATTTCTTGAGAACCATTTAACTGAGAAAAATAAATTATGGAATCCAGTAATTTACACTGGCTCAATAATTTCATTGGATTGTGGTGCATGTTGAAGCAGTATACACAATAATGATTCACATTATCTTTTTTCATTTTGTTTTTGCTCATCCATCGCTATGGCCATGTCGACCAGGAATCAAGTGATTCTGAAATGTGAACACTGACCTGATTTTTTTTTTTGAAGCATGAACACTGACCTGATGAAAGTCTTTGTGGTGTGCTATTCCAAATTTCCAACGCTTTGCTTGGAATTTAGCTGAATAATTAATTTTAACAAAATTTTACTGTCTAATTCGCTTATATTTCTTGATTTGTATTTACATTTTGATTGCAGTGAGAATTTTGATTATGTGCAGTATATTTCAGAAATATTATTTCTTGACCGTGCATTCTAAGTTACACTGTCTTCTATATTGTTGATGGGTGAGTTTCCAACAAATGGTATATTTCTTGTCTGCATATTCTTTTCTCTAAGAAGTAACAAAGAAAATGTAGAATGCGAAAAAGGAAAAACCCACGAAAAAAGAGAACAAAGTGATCGATCTTTAAGTGGGCAGTAGATTATGGATATAAGTTGCAGAGTTAATTAAAGTCTGCCACTTATGAGTACTACACATTGACTTGATATTGCTCAGCGTCTTTGCTGTATACTATTCCAACGCTTAGTTTTTATTGCTGTAAGATATATATCCATGACAGTGCATTTTCTTTTCTTACACAACCCATGACAGTGCATTTTCTTTTCTTACACAACTTTTATATGCAGTTGTAGTTGTGAAAACTTATTACTTATTAGGTCCAAATTTTAATGATGACGGTCATACCATGGCATTGTTGATTTCCATTATAGAGTCAGTCACGCATGGAATAAACAGTTTCTTTTGGCCTTCTATTGATCCTAAAAGCTTTAATGAAGGTGCCTTCCCCCGGGATATTGGCAGACCAAACCAAACAATGGTGTTAAACTTTTAGGGGACTAGTGAGTTTGGATTTGAATTTTACTAGTGATATGATGCTGAGTAGGGTTCACATGACCACCTAGTTAATGTCCTCTATCAAAAAGCTCAAAGACTCCCAGAGTGAGATGTTACTTCTTCGCAACTGCACCGGTGTGTGCAGATTATATTTTTCTATGCATACAACGAACCCTGCGGCATTACAGCAAGCCTCTGAAATTTTTGATGACCATTTATTTCAATATTTGAGACTTTTGGTCACAAGTGATGGGGATGGTTTTGGGCCTTTGCAACAGCGAATAGCTACCCTGCCTATCAAAGACGGTGGCCTTGGTATATACACTATGGCATACACTCGTAATTACTGTTATCTTGCGTCCCAGAGTTGGTTCCAGTACCAAAGACGATAGTTGGTAGCTTATTCTCATCAGATAAAGGTTCAACTTATCAGTTGGCTCTTCAAAACTTCATCAAGGTATGTGGATTACCTTATACCTTTTGCGTTGATGATATTGCCCCCCTTCTATGCAGTCCCTTGCAATCACTTATTTTGACGCAGTTAAGAAGCAAATCCTCATCCAATTTTCTTTGTCTGCAAAATTCCTTCCTTTGGAAATGCAACCGTATTAAGCATGCACAAGATTATCGTTTGGTCGTACCCATTAGTGGTCTGAATCAATACCCCGGGACAAGACAGTTCAGACCCGTTGTTTGTTATCGCCTTGGTATCCCTCTGTTTGTCGAATGTGTCTTATGCTCAAGTTGCATCAAACCTCTGGATATTTTTGGTGATCACACACTTCATTGTGCCAAAGATATTGGACTCAAGTTTCTACATGACTTTGTACGTGATGTTATTGCTGACATCTGTTACAAACTGGCGTCTACGTAAAGAAGTTTCTCATGGGTTTTTCTCAGATGATAATGGAGACTTTTGTCCCGCAGATACTCTTGTTTAAAATTGAAAGAACGTCCATGGTGTTTATATGGATGTCACGGGTGTCTCACCATTCACAGGTGAAAGTGTTCATGCCTTTATTCCGGGCTAGGATAATTCGAGTGATGTCTTTCACAAACGCACTAAATATTTAGACAAATGTGTTTCACATGGATATGGTTTGGGTGTTCTAGCCTTTTCCACGTTGGGGGAGCTTAGTGGTGATACTTTATGTTTTTTTAAGAGATTGATGAATTGGCAAGTTAGCAATGATGTTAGTAGTGGTGTAGGTAATTTTTCTCTTTATAATTTGGGTGTTTCTATTCAAAAAGGTGTTGGGGCTCAGCTTGTTGCTAGGCTACCAACCAAAGTCTTGTACGAAACCTGAACTAGGGGTTTTCCCTTATGAAAATTTATTTATTTTTATTTAGAATAAAGAGTAGTACATCACACTTGTTATTTATATAAATGTTATTCCGTGGCTTGAAATCTAAGAAGTTGTTTTGAATTGCAGAAACAATACTGTTGTACTCTTTATTATGCTAAAAAGGAATGGAGTTCAACCAAAGGATAGGGATGTTCAACCAAAGGAAATGAGTTATTTCTATAAAAAAACAACAATCACATGCCTTTTTTCTGGACAAAAAAGGTACAATAAAATGTGCATAAAATAAAAACCCAAATAATATACAAAAATTGGGCTTTGGAGCTAGTTGGACATTGCACATCCTTCTTGCTACGAAGGATTTTTTGTGACCATGGAATTTTTGAAGGGGACTACTATTTTATTTTTGGTAGGTCATTATGAAGTAAAGTTCTACACCTATCCACATATTTTAGCCAATAACAAAAGTACCCTTATATTATTTTGATTATTATTTTTTATTCTGTTTTGTTTTGTTTTTTAAATTTTTTTCTTAAAGTTTTTTTCGATCCTTTTTAATTTTTATGATTTTTTTATTCAAATTTTTCCATTTTTTTAATTATGTAACTCAAAAAATAAAAAATAAAAAATATTATAAAAATAAAAAATTAAGAATATAATTAAAAAATTAAAAAAAAGTTATAAATTAAAAATTAAAAATCCATAGAGATTTTCGGTAGACCCTTTTTGTCTTGTATTCGAGTACTAATTTAAAAATTAAAAATACCACCCGTAAAAAATAAATATAAAAGTAAAGTAAAATAAAATAAAGAATTAAAACAAAAATAAAAGTTAAAAATTAAAAATTAAAATTTAATTCTGTAAAGGACAATTTAGTCATTTATGCTTACCAGGACATCCCTTACTCTTAGACAGTGGCTGGCCTAATAACTTAATGGTCCCCCAAGAAGAGAACATGGTCCCAAAAAGAAAATTCCTTGTTGTACACTGGCTCTGCCCCTGCATGGGGCAAGAGTTGTTGGATGTTGTTGAAAAATCTGTATAACGTTAGGTAGTACTCTATTCGTATTGTTTACTATTTTCTAACACATCATGAAGATCATGTTTTTCACTTTGTATATAGGGCAAACTCCGTCCACCAAGTTTATTCTCCATGCACCTATTGTAGCTTCACATTAAGTTGCTTGTATGATGTCCATTTCCAGTTCGAGTGTCTAACAAAAGCTACAATTGAATATGAAGATCTTTGATCTGGTTATAGATAGTCAGGGTCGTCTCTGAAGTTTCGATTACCTTGTCCGAAAGAGATCAGAACGCCGTTTTATCCACATAAAAAAATCACCATAAACAAAACCTACTTTATAGCATTGAAACTAAGTAATTTATGCCGCACAACTTAAGAACAATGTATGGTAAAAGGTATTAGGAAGTTGGGAACTTTCCATCCGAAGTGAAAAAAAAACTAGAGGACTAAACTAAGGGAAGCGCCTAACAACTGAATTCTCCTTTCTCTCCAGTTTCAATATTATTTTGAGATGCCTGATTTCTTTCCAGGGTTTTTGTTAATTTTAAGAGAAGTTCATTCATATAAAATGGGCTTCTTTATTTCCATTCCAACCAAAAATAAATAAAAATGAATCAGTTGTCCCAATACTGCATAAAAATTCCAAGTGTAACTCAACCAAATTAATTGTACGCCCTAAAGTGAAGCTCCTCTTTAGTTTTCCACAATGTGGGTCTAAATGCTCTATTTGATTCACCCAAATATTGAGTTAGCATCCTTAGACCTTTAGGTCATTAGATCAAACCACACCAAGACTAAAATCATTTTATTAAAAAACTCATTTTTCTCAAACATTTAGTAGTGTGCCGACTAATTGGGGTTCTTTGTTTTGGCAGCAATTTTCATAATACTGAACGGAACAATCCCCTTTACTAGGAAAGGCTCGAGAGTATGAGATACTTGTGCTATAGTCTTCTTTCATTAGTCATTATGTGGAACCCTTTTTCTATTCGAAAGTTGGTTGAAATGTGGAATTTCAATACAACCAAGGAAGATTTAGCTCACATTTGTTAGGCTAGAATAACCTTTAAATGGGAACATCTGTTTAAGTTTGTTGTGAACACAATTTGAATACAAAAAAGGGCGGATATGGATTGTTCATATATAGTAATTTTGGCTTGTTATTATTATGGAGAATAATGATGAAAGAGACTGATTCTTCTGAAATCATTGGGTAATTCCAGTTTTAGGAAAAAGAATGTTTAATCTTCCTGCCAACCGAAGAAGGTTCTACGCCGACTTTCATTTTTCTTTATTTAGCTAGTAAATGCACTATCTGAGTAGAGCTCTGTCACTTATATATGAATTTTAGTATGCTTGAGTGCAAACTCGTGTACACCAATTGGAATTTCGCATCCGGGTACTTCCTCCTATAGTCAATGATTGTATGCCAACCGAGGAGATTCTTTAGTGCCTTCTAAGGTTCTGCGTATATAGCTAGGGTATGGAGTAAATTTTTTGTGGGTACACCTCTGGTAAACCCTCCCGAGACAACACTTGGACGCTAGGGCCACCTAGCAGTTTAACGGCTTGTTGCACGTGCTAAGTGTAGCCGTAATTCCCGCGACAGTGAGTTGGATTTTATTTTCTAGATTAGATTTGCTCGAGGACTAGCAAATAATAAGTTTGGGGGTATTTGATAGACACATTTTTGTGTCTGAATTGTCCTTAGTGTCTCTATTGTTAGTGCTTGATTTTGTATTCATTATGGTGTTTTTATGTTTTTGTAGGTGTGTTTTTGGAGAAATACACTTGTGTGGAAAAAGTTGCTCAAAAAGTGCTATTTGGACCCCCGAAGAAAATTACTACAGGCACCCTCACTTTGGGTAAGGGGCACCTCAGTTGGGCACCTGCTATTTGCATCCCCAGTTTCGTTAGGGGGACACCATCTTCATCATTTGAATTTCCAGTTTGGCGGGAAACTGTTCACAAGCTATGGCAGAATTAGGGTTGAAGATTTGAACTTGTTGCGCTGAGACTAAAGGGATGGAATTGATTGGGTATGTTTCTATGGGCTATACAAGGATGGTAGATGTGTTATTTTCGATGCACGAGAAAAGAAATCAGAGCTACATGTTCACGAGAGATATGTCACAGGATTGCATGAGTTTTGGAGAGTTTAAACGAGTTCTCCACATGTTTGTTGACTCGAGCAACAGTTTGGAGCGTGACAATGATAAATAAGGAAAGTTTGAAGCTGTAAGACGCGTGCAGGAGAAGAAAAAGGAAAGAGTATATTCCCGTGTCTGGGAGAGTAAATGGGGATTATTTCGGAGTTATCACAGCGATTTTGAAGCCCTGTCGAGTATAAAAAGGCATGTTGGAGAAGATAGAAGGGTTATGGGGTGATTGGAGAGACAACAGAGCAAAGAAACAGAAGTTCGAGAGATCGGATGCTACTTCCATTGAAGAGAACACGAAGAACATTAGACTGTAGAAGAAAGTCGTTGTGCTATAGTGACAATGACACTCCATTTTTATCGTTCTCTATAACAGCTTGGTTTGTAACAAATCTAACTGTTACCAACCCGGTTTTTATTATATATCTTCCATTTTCATCATTTGTAAACACTTTGAGCAATGAAATCAACTTTTGAGCATGTTTCCAACATGATGATGGGCTAAATACCCCACAATCAAGGCAATGAGGAAGCTATTTACGCATGAATAATTGTTAATTATTTTATTTTCTCTAATTTATAATTTATAATTCACTCAATCACTGCTTTTGCAGAGTTCTAAATTGTTTGCATAGTTTTCTTAATTAGTTGTGATTCAATTTGATAGGTTATACTTTGTTTAGTCAATTGATAATCTATGCTTAGGGAATACAATTAATATTTGAGAATTTGTTTGGTTATTTGTGAATTAAGAAAATAAGGGACTTAAAAGATAATTAGAGTTTTGGATTATTTACCATTATTCATTCATGTGTAATAGTGGAATCAGTGTCTTGGTTATTTCTAATATCTTGAAATCAATTTTGCATTAAGTTTTCTTTATTTTTAAGTTTTATAAATCTAAAATCTATTGCTTTCACAAGTCTTAACGAACTTATTACTACAACATCATTGAAAATAACCATCATCCAGCTCGCTTCCACCACCGGGATCACCTGGTGCGTCAGACGCGGACAAGGCATCAAATCCCGCGTGTCTGTGCATCCCAGCCAACTAGTAAACCCTAAAGTACAACTTGAAGCATACAGTCAGGAGTCCAGATGAGTTACTTGGTTTTGGCGTGAAGCATACAATCAGGAGTCTAAGATGACCTTGGAAAGAAAAATAAAAGAGAAGAAAACTCTTGGTAATTTAGGAATTGTCCAGATGTAGTCGTCAAATTCTGAACGGCACATGATGTTTAGAACAGTTGTAGTCTTGATGACTAAAATTCAGGGCCTGTCCAGATGTAGAATTACGAACGACTAAGTCGTTTTAGAATTGTCTCATCATATTTTTCCTGATTCAGCTAATTAAAATGGATATAAACTAGGAAGGACATGTTAATTGGTGGCGAACGATTGGTATGGAACAGAGGTTACTGCCGAAGCGTTATGGAGAAAGAAGTTGCAAAAAGATACTAAAAAGACTGTGTGCTTTACATCATAAACAACAAGTAGGGCTGTTGGTAACAACTGACAGTGATATTATAACATGTCTCTCATTCCAATTATTTGATATTATCGTTGCATTTGTAAACTGTATGGAAATCAGTTAGAATTAATGAATCTGTCCACATTCGTTTTTATTTCCGATTTATGAACTCTTTATGTACTGATAATTGACAAGTGTTAACAAAATATTATCCATTGCCATCGGCAATCAAGACGATTAAGTACCTGTAAGAAAAAAATGTCAGACAACTAGTCATTCAATCCATAGGAACCACGCACGGAGCAGTACTATAGTTGTCCATAGTCTTCCAGGTTTGTATGACTAAAATTCTTTGTGTCCAGAAACCGGTGACCATTTCAACGAATTTAAAAAAAAATGAACAAAACGCTAATCAAACAATTTCCAAAATGGATCACCTTACTTCCATACCTTCTCCACTGTGTAGGATCAAGCAAGAGAGAGGAGAGCGCAACGCGGAAGCAATAAAACGATTACATTGATAATCAGTTTGGTGTACATTCTCTCATGGCTTAATAGCCTACTTATAGTCTCACAAACTTGACGATCACTCAAAGTACTTTCCTAATAAAAACAAACTCTAAATAAAGAACACTTCTAGAAACACTTAATATAGTAAAACTCTAAAACAAGCAACCGACACAACTTGCTCTTCTAGTTAACTCGAACTTCCAAATATCACACAATGTGTCAACAACCTATGTTGATACAACTTGACTGTGTCAACTGCAGCAGTTGATCTATTCGGACTGGATCAACATCATATGTTGATCCATGAACCAAATCATTATATCTTGGTTTAACTTCCAACATCCTCCCTTAAACCAAGATATCATTCAACGATAATTCTGTAACCCTCTTCTTCCATTGATAAACGTTTGCACGTTATTGTATTTTATCATTTTCTATTCTTCTTATTCCATTGATAAACATTAACACGTTCTTGTCTTTTCTCATACCAGAATTCCGTCATCATTATCAAACTCAATTCAGAAACAGAAGCTAACTCGGCTAACAAACCAATCTTCTTTATTTGTTTGACAACAATCATCAAATGCTCACTTCATATTCTTCTTTATCGCAGCGGAACACAAACCTTAACAAGCTAGAAACACCTCGTTGTGCTCTTTTTTGTAGGTGAAAATGGTTTCTGCTGATTTCGGTAATTGCATGTGTGAAAGTGAGAAATAATTTAAACCCTAAACAATGTACTCCAAGGGAATACTTTAGATTCGATAGATCAATCTGTACAAGTACGTCCTAAACCAAGAATGGTCGTTCCAGGCTTGCTTCGGTCACAAAGTGGAGGAGAATGGGTTGGTTTTGGGAGGGAAGCAAGGAAAGTGGTGATACAAGAATAGTTGGGTTACTACGACTTGTTATCTGAAAATTAAGAGAGCTCACGAGGTGAGCTAGCAAGTAAGTATTTCTGAGTGTTGTATCTCCCGTATGAACTTGTTGTTCAATGGAAATAGGTAAGACCTATATATACAAGTCGTAATAGAAACGTACCATGGTCTCATTAAGGAGTGGGGAAGTAAATGGGAGGAGGTGGTAACCGTATGCATGAAATTGATTCCCATAAAGTTAACACATGAAACTGCTAACGTTATGGAATTGATGTCCCATAAAGTTGTTAGCGCATGTGTTTTATGTCCCAGGAATGTTTCACACATAACTTCATGTGTTTACTAACCGCCTCACCCTCATGACACTTCCTTATGACGGACGTAGTGTACGCGACACATTGTAAACCTCCAAACCAATACCCAAAGAGGATCCCCCAGTTTGTGTTGATGTCTCGAATGTTATTGGAAAATATGTAGCATGTTGTTGTGCCTTAGAAAGTCAAGATCGGGAAACTTGCTAGCTTGGTGACCTTCGACGGTCGAGATTTTGCATCTTGAGAGGAGTTGTAACCGTTGATCGTTGCACGCCTTCGTTTTGGTAGTCCCGTAGTGAGGGCCAACGTGGTGGTGCGGCTAGGTTGGCATGCCGTTGGCATTGCATGGTTTGGCGTGGCCAAACTTAGGTTTTCGGGACAAAGGTTACCATGTGTCGTCTGGTAACCTTGGATGGCTAGGATTTGCTCCTGGGATTGAAGGGAAACCATTGATTGTTGCACGTCTTCGTTTTGGTGTCCGTGTAGAGAAGGCCAACAGAGTGGCGCAGCTAGGTTAGGCTTGGCATGTGGGTCCAAGGGTTCGCCTTGGATGTGGTTAGGGCCAAGGCAAGGGCGTTTGGCTTGGCATAATGTGACTGGCATGGCTAGGCCCAAGACAAAGTGTGTTTGCATGGCGCAGCTATCTTGGCTAGGTTTGCTTTGGATTGGCATGTGGGGACAAGGGTTTTCCATAGGCGTATGGTGTGGCTAGGGCCAAGGCAATGGCGTTTTTCTTGGCATGATATGACTAGCATGGCTAGGGACAAGGCAAAGTGCGTTTGGCATGGCGCGGCTAGCTTGGCTAGGTTTGGTTTGGCTTGGCATGTGGGTCCAAGGGTTTTCCATAGGCGCATGGCGTGGCTAGGTCCAAGGCAAGGGCGTTTGGCTTGGCATGATGTGACTAGCATGGCTAGGGCCAAGGCAGAGTGTGTTTGGCATGGCGCGGCTAGCTTGGGCTAGGTGCGGCTTTGGCTTGGCATTTGGGGCCAAGGGTTTGCCATAGGCGCATGGCGTGACTAGCTTGGGCTAGGCGAGTGACCAAGCTAGGGTTTTGGGGGCAAAGGTCGGTTGGTAACCTTAGATGGCCAGGATTTGCTCATGGGATTGAAGATCAACCATTGATTGTTGCATGCCTTCATTTTGATAGCCGCGTAGTGAAGACCAGTATGTTGGCGCGGCATGGGCCATGGCGAGGTGCATTTGGAATGACGCGATAGGTGTGGCTGGCATGATTTTCCATTGGCACGGAGGTGCGGCTAGCATGGTTGGCATGCTTTGGCGTGGTCGGTGTGGCTGCCATGATTTTCCATTGGCACAGAGGTGCGGCTAGCATGGTTGGCATGCTTTGGCGTGGTCGGTGTGTCTGGCATGATTTTCCATTGGCATACGTGGGAATTAGGATTTGGCTCGTCCTAACCCTAATTTGAAAAAAAATACCCCGGTAATTATTTAGAGACACATTAAAGGTTTCAGTAAATGTGCCTAGTAAATGCTTGTTATCTTAAATGTTGTGACATCACTGTCTGTTAGGATTTAGTGTTTTACGAGCTAAAAACCTCCATCAACATTAAGTCCCCTGCTTAGCTCGGAACAGGTGCCTTGTTGCGAGGTAAGCATATGATGGTGACAGACAAGGACGGAATCGAGGTGTAAATCATTGCAAAGATGGTCAGGAGAATCCTACTAACCTTTTTGAGTGGTAAAGAGAGTTTTGCCTTCCCGTGTTGTTAGCCCTGCATGAGTTTTACTGGGGATACAGACCGTGGAGTGGTGAGACAAAAGTTTCCGGCTTGGTCTGGCCGTACATCACCGAGGAACAGCGGGCGCGGTCTTGGAGGGATGATGCGTGTCTTATGCGTCAAAAATAATTCACTTCCTCACTTAACTAAATATGAATATAGTATTCCATAAGAAAGAGTTCGTATCCACAGAGAGGCGATTGTTGTTATGCAATTTTCATATTCTTAAGTAACCAAAATAACCCAAGAGTGTGTTTTGTCTTTATCAAAGTAATAAAATAAAATAAAGCAAAGCAAAGCAAATAGTTTGAACAATCAATAAAGAGAAGATATTGGTCACGGGATAGTATCATTCACAAACATGTATTTTCATCAATGATTAGAATTGGTAATTTAATCTCGCAATTATCAAAAGCCCCGGGATATCTTGATTGCAAGAGTATACCGTTTATTTCCTGATTTTATCACAAACAACATTAAAGGATGCTATTGTGAAATCTACTTAAAAAGCAACCTAAAGTGTAAAAGCACAATTAAGTTAAACTCCCTAAGAGCAATAATTTCTATGAAATAAGACTAATCAATGCAAACAAACGTGTAAAAGAACTAATTTGTTTTAACAAAGGTTATGATTCATATTGGATTAAAAAGATGTATCACTAAAAGTAATAATCACAAGATACTACTAAAAATCAGGGATAAACAACTTTTACTTATTGAAAACCCTAATATAGCTATAGAGATGAAAACCAATCCAATTGATTCCGGACTCAACCAAACTAGCATTCAAATCATATGATAATAAAAATAATGAATCATAAACGATAGAATTGAGACAAAACTAATTCAAAGAATCAAATAACATGCTTGAAGAAATCAACTTTTATCCCATAACCAATTATTGTGTTTAGTTACTCATATTAATGGAGTTAATCATCATAATATTCAAAGAAAGAAGATGAAACATAAAAGAAAGCAAACCCTAGAAGTAGTTCTCTGCAAAGCTCCAAGAATAGTATAAAACGTGATCTAATTGTGTTCCAAATTGTGTAGAAAAACTTCCTTTTTATAGCTTTTTTTCTCCTTCCAAAATTAGGTTTTTGTCTTCAAAGTCCATTAGTTGGAAATCCACCCGGCCCACAAGTGAGAGAAACCCGTGTAGAAAATATGTCCCAAAAACGCTCACCGGAAAACTGGGTTTTTGGCAGGAAAGTGGCCGGAATCCGTTCGCCGATCACCGGAATTTGTCGCCGGAAAACTACCGTCGACCACCTGAGCATGTATCCGACTACTGTAACTCCCAGCAACTCATCTATGCTTCTATATAGTTCATACATTCACAAAATCCATCTAAACTAATTCTTGAATTCTTGCGAAAACGTACCCAAAAGCGTGACCCGTATCTCATATGTCCGGCCACCAACTCTTGTATCCAACACATACCCCCTTCACGATTCACTAAATCTTTACGATCCCCACTTTCGGTTCCAAAATCTGACAACCGGAACTATGCTCACCGGCTCGCCATTCTTGCTGCGTTTTCACACAATTTCTGCAGCTTCAAAACTGCTCACAACACATCAAATCCTGCCACAACAACAGTTTCTGCATCTGACCTGCAACAGCTGCAGCTTCCCCTTGTTCTTTTACTTGCAAATGCAGCTGCACTTCACTTAGCTTCCTTGTAGCTTCACTGCAATTCAGTTTCAATTGACCCTTCACAATACCACCAGTTTTCCTGATTTTTTTGCCAGCATGAACACGGCCCAATAAGACCCCTAATCAGCTGTAGTCTTTCACCATCTATTACTCGTCCTCCATGTAACCTTCATTTGTTGTCTGCATAACACACAAGCACAAGGAAAATACCACCACTGAACCAATCTTCTCTTCCTTGTATAACCACACAAAATCGATGGCCAAGATAGCACTTTTCTGGATGTTTTCACACACCCAAACACTGTCCAAAACTGGTGACCAACTTCCATATTTTGCACGACTTCTAAATCAGGTTGTATCCCTTGCCAAACACACCTTGGACTCAGCCTTCAAATATTGGTTAGCCACTGCACATCGACTGGTACTTCCTTTCTTGCCCGCTGCCAATAACTCCACTTACAACTCTGCCAAGCTTCTAGCACAGACACCACCAAGACCCATAGCAGAAACATCATCCCCAGAACAGAAACCCTTGTTATCACCATCACATTCATCATAATTTCATCATTGCCTGTAAAACCCTTAATTTATCCTTCTCATTTCAATAAGGCCACCAACCCTGTAAACCCATCTTCTTTATAACAACAGCTACATCATTGCCAACTGAACCAACACCCAGCTTATTACCTGCACTTCTCATACCCAGTAGCGACTTAAAAATCATTTCAGCCGCATACACCCGCAACACTGCAACAACTTCTTCACTGCTTCCATCTCGAATCACTTCCTTGTTCCAAGTGCATAATCTACTCAACTGATATGTGCCTAGTTAATTCCCATCTATCCATTCCTGTAACACAACCATTTATTTCTTGTCGTGAACAACAAAAACTCATGTCTTTTATAGCTTCAATTCCATTTGCAGTCCCATTATCTTAACACAGACACTCAGTCCTTGCCTTCTACCTGCAACATTAGCATACTCCTCCATCTCATCTATGAAACCATTGACATTCAACTCGACAGCTGCAGATTCAAAACCCTTCTTTAACCCACGAACTCAGCCGTACTTCTCAGGAAGTTAACCCTTGGCTAAAAAGCAGTGGAAATAACACACCTAGCTTACTGATTTCTCGGCCTGTACTTCCGCCAGAACTTGATCCAAAAGCCATAACAATTTGTACCCAACCTCTGTTTCTATATTGGCTTCGAGTAAATGTCCTAATCCTCAACAAATATCCACCGGAACTATTATCTAGCTGTCAGTAATGCTGGTTCAGGCAACTCATGGAAACTGAACTTGAATTTGAGAAGGACTTGCCATTCAGGAATTTTAACAAACACCTCATTTGCATTCTGTTGATGATACATTTTAGCTTGCTTTGTTGATTCTTAAACTCATTTATATCCATCCCTACACAGTACAAATTCAATTTCACACACCCATTCATTCAAAACTCTAAGACAACATTCATTCTCAAACTAACAACATCAACTCAAACAATGGCAGAAACTTGAGTTTCTTGTACTCTTTTATCTTGTCACGGCTGTGTTGAACCTCTACTACATCTTCTTCATCTTGAATTTCAGATACGAATCTAAACTCTAATCATCCACAGATTCATACCCATGTTCTCAACTTCACAATGAAACCTCAAAACCCATGAAATTATCCTCTCGATTATCTGTAATTTGAGCAGCAGATACATCCTCTTCATCCATTGTTTTGAACATCGAAATTCAACTGCAACCATCATCAATCTTCTCAGCTCTTCTCGATCTCTATTTTCTCCATGGCTGCGCCTCCTTCATCTCTTCTGACTTTGAAACAAAATGATTAAGAGAAATGATTTTATCTAAAATCTAGGGCTAGGTAATATCTAGAAAAGATATTTACACCAAGATATAGTGGTTAAGGGATAACCAACTCAAACATGGCTTGTCGGTTCCATAGAACTGACATACCTATTTTCTTTCTTGCCATAGCTAGATTTTCTCGCCTGTGAATCGGTCCTTTATGCTCCTTTTCGCTCCAAATGGACACTCGCCTGTGGATGACACTTTCTCTCTTTTCGAATTCTTTCACCAACAACATACGCTTCTTATTTCTCAGATTTCTTCTCTTCAATTTATATACATCACTAAAGATGTCGTGCTTTTCAGAAAAAATATGCATCACTAAAGCCAACGTGCTTTTCAGCCAGAGATGAAGAAAATAAAATAATGAGAAATAATCCGCCTCTAGAAGCCATTGCACATGAAATAACACTTTTGCCGTGTTTCTTCTTCTTTTGTTCCAAATGACTCCAAAGTACCTAAATACTCAAAAACAAAACATAAGATACATAATTTACAAGAAAACTAGCAAAGAAAGCATAAACTATAGATAAATATCAAGGTGTTTTAGACACCTATCAAGGGAAAAGCAAGCGGGCAGCTTGGCTCGTGGGGCCAATGGGGTAGAAAATGGTGACAAAAGAGGATAGAACTAAAGTAAGTCATGAAAGAGGGCCAAGGAGACTTGTCTGACCTTTTCCGAGATGTAAGTAGAATCCGCAATCCTTGTATCCGGTAACTTTGCACAAATCCCAGTATGACTAGGTGTCTTTTGGGCCAGGCTTTGGAACGCGAGGCGGAGCTGCTAGCATAGACTTGGCATGAAAGGTATTTTTCAGCACCAATGGGCTTGGAATAGGCGTGGGCCGCTTGGCAAAGCATGGCGTCGGTAATGAAAGCGCGGCAAGGGGAAACGCAGGTTGTTGGCAAGGCTCTGACATGGTCCACTAGAAGGGCGTTGGCATGGAAAGCGCGGATTGTCCTGGCTGGCGCGGACCGTTGGCGTTGGATGGAATTAGCATGAAAGGCGCGGATTGTTGCAAATATTGAACATGGAGCGCTGGCAAGGAAAGCGCGGATGTCTTGGGAGTGGAAAGGCTCGCTTTCGTGGGACCGATTTCCTTTCTTCATGCGCGGCTTAAACATGAAATTCTTTCCTTATTCAAAAATATTTTTCGAGAGGTAGGCAGCATCCACAATCCTTTCATTAGGTAGCTTTGCGTAAATCCCGGTATGATTGGGTGTTCTTCAAGGCTAGGCTTTGGAACGCGAGGCGGAGCTGCTAGCATGGACTTGGTATGAAGGGGACCCATTAGCACTGACAGGCATGGAACGGGTGCGGGCCGCTCTATAAAGCGCTTGGAAAGGCCTGACGCTGGTAAGGGAAGTGATTTGGAAGGGAAGCGCTTGCGGTTTAGGGTTTAACACGCCGAAACCTTAATTAACGCCCTTTACTAGAATCGCTGTAGAATCCTCGTACGTACTCGGATTATGATGGTCCGCTCCTTTATGGGACAAGAAACAGAATTATGTATCTCCCTATGCGGGAATATTTAAGTTTCGAGCTCGCTTGGGAGTTGACAACGGATCAATAATGAAAATCAGGAAGAATTCATGAGGAATGTTGCAAGCCCGGGGTGGCACAACCGCGCGCCAGTCACCTATTCCCGTTCATGGAGCAAGAAGGAATATTCATTCTGTTCAAGCTCTAAAAAACATATCCGCATGAAAAGAGGTATCGAACTTTTTTTGTTTTTCTGTTGTTCGTCTAGATCCGTGTTTCCGTCAGCAGTGTCTCTCCAGTGGATTTCAAAAATTTACCAAAACTCCGCTGTATTCTTTGGATGGATGGATGAAATATATGCTCGGAAACGATCACGTCAGGGATAATCTTGGAGATTGTGGTTGCGTTGTCGGTTCTTTTTCGACCTTAGGTTGTTCAGTGGACCTTCTGATCGTGATGATGATGTGTTGTCAATGCCTGCATGGTCGAAAACTTATTGTTCCCCTGGATGAAATAGGGAGATGTTCCATTGCCGATGCGCTGCTATCAAGTCTCTCGGGACTTTGTTCAAGTTTACATCCTTCAAACCATCTTCTGAATCTTAGACTATCGTACGGAATGGTATGCGGTGAGAAGTCTCCAGTTATACTTCGGTTTGATATGATGGCATGGATGAATATGTGAATGTAGCCTTCTGGCGTGCTTTTGGAGTCTTCTGTGCACATGTAAAATAGGATAGTGTCGAAAACCTTGCAACATGGCATGGCTTCATGTTGAGAAATTCCCGCAGCTCGTAAAACCTCGACATTGATGGTGACCAAATCAGTAATAACCTGGTTGAGAGGAGTGAAAGCGTATCATGCTGGTAGTCCCCATGCATAACCTTCTTTCATTACATCGCCTTGAATCCACGTCCACGGGATTTGATATAAGCCTATCGTGATCTTCTGGGTGTGATACTGGGATGCTCAGAAATTACATGATGAAATGTTCTGGATAGTGCAGGCTTGGGATCCTTCGCGGCCTCGTAAAGTGTTGAAGAAGTCTTCTAGATATAAAAGTGATGATATTCTTGCAATGCACCCCTTGAAGAGTAGATGACCTTGTTGTGGGTAAGGATTTTTGGTTGACTAAGTTTTCTAAGCTTTGACAGTGAAGGGATTCCGTGCATACCCTCAGTCCCCAAGTATGCTTTACATGTTTCCATCTTGTATGGTCAGTGGGTTGACCATGATAAAGACGTCACCATCGTGCGTTCGTACTGGTGATTTTGTTACTTCTTCCACATGGAACTTAGAACATGGAGGAGTATGGGTTACCTTTGAAGTGATTGTTGTTATGGTGAAGCTCTGACCGATATCAACAAATGAGCGGCAACATCTCTTGGTAGAGGATGTAATCAGAAGAGACTATATTGTCGTGGTAACGAAGTAGGTTGGTTGGAATTGTATGGGAATCCATGAAAGTAAAAGGATTGGCTGGATGCGTAAGCGAGCAAGCTATCCATGATCACGATCTTTGGAGGGATGAATCAGAGCGCAGCAATGACTAAGATGATTGGCTGGCTGCGATCATGATCCTTGACATGGGGAGCGTGGTGGCATGATCCTTTATAGGAAGGAGTGGTGTTGAAGCGAACGTTGAAGAGGAGCCGCTGGTGGAGAACGTTGAAGTGGAGCCACTTTTGAAGAGAACGTTGAAATGATTCCTTGCAACTCTCAGAGCATTGACGGTTACCATGTTGAAGCCGGAGGCTACTTCATTTTCTGTCAAAATCGACATCCCTCAAGTGTACAGAGGTTAGGAGTCCCCTGTTTCATCTATCGATTGTGCTTTCTAGGAGAGGTTGGGGTTTGTGAAAGACTCCCCTGGATGGAAATGCCTGCTTTCCCTGATTCAGTGCGGTAGAGGGATGAAAATATGTCTTGACGTTATGCCTTGTAAAAACATAGAATCTCACATAATTGTTTCTTCATAGATCATATGACTTTGTGGGCCAAGTCCCCATTGTGCAGGTCCTGACGGGAAGAGGGTCTCTGTGAACTCAGGAGGGTTGTTGATTTCCTTTGCTTTCGATTTTGGAGAAGTCGTTCCTTATCTTTATGTGTAATGAAATTTGATCGCTTATCCCCTTCTACTGGGTGTGCAAGAGCAATGCGAGCCTCTTCAGTCCTGCTGAAGTGTCCTTTTTCATTAAATCAACAGTAGTAAATGGAGGTCGGCTTCTTCCGGCTCTTCCAGTATCTTGCCTTGATGGTGGAGTAGCGTTTATGGTAATGGTTGGGGCTTCCACGCTTGAAGAACCGTTGGGGTAGTGGAAGCGGCTCTGGTTCTGGTGATCGTAAGTGTATCGTGCAGGAATGACACGGTTTTGATCACGAAGTACTGGAGCCATGGCGTTGTTTCGAATGGTGAGGATGGTGCTGCTTTGGCCGGTTGTGGAGCGGGAAAGATGGCGCTGGAAGGGCGCAAGATGTTAGCTCTAGAAGGATGCAAGCTGTTAGCGCATGGTGTGGTATTGCGACTGGCGTACACGTGCGGCATGTGTTCCTTGCATGTGCGTCAGGTAAGCACATCTGGAATTCGCTCCTGGTAAGCGCGTCTGGGAAGCCCATCTAGGATGCGCGTCTGGTAAGCGCTGGATCGGCTTGGAATGGGCGCTGGCTTGGCATGGAAGCTGGCTAGGCATGGACACTAGCTTGGATTTTGGTACGGCGTGGACCATTAGATGGGCATGGCGCGGAACATTGGCTCGGCACGGTGCTGGATTGGCACGACGCTGGCTTGGCGTGACGCAGATTTGTTCTTGCGGGCCCATTTTGCCTCTTCCCATATGTAGCTCAAACATGAAATCCTTTCCTTATTCAAATTCCAAAAAGTGTTATCCTTATGAAATGGGTTTGCTCCCTTTTTTATCTCATATCTTTGTTATCACGTCCTGGTGTTAGCGGTAGAGTGGTAGTGATAAAGTGGGAAATCATATCCTAGCTATGTACTCCAGCGTTTCTCTTTTAATTTGTTTTCTTATGCTGGTGCAAACCATAGCCATGAGTATGCCTTCCATAAGTCTGTAGAAACATTTTTCTTCTGAACTGGTGTAAACCCTAGCCATGGGTATCCCTTTCATAAACTTGTGGAAATACTTCATCGTAAACAATTCTTCGAATGTCACCGTAGTAACGTCTTCTAATAGTGACGGGTAATCATTGTTGTGCAAAGTAGGCACGGGTAGGTGACTTTTTTTTTGAAAGGAAAACTAAACGCCTGGTTTATGGTTTTTGATTTCCTGGATTTCTTGGGTTGATAGATAAATGTTACCTTGACTATTTTGGATTTTTTTTTTTGAATGAATGAATTATTTAGGAATTGATTGTTTTGGTTATGATTGAAAGTGACACAGACATCCCAGGAAAAACCTTAGAACCGTGTGTTGGTAGATGACATGGGGTAAACTATGTATATTGTCTTGAAAACTTGAAATAGCAAACCATGTATCTTGTCTAGGTAAGACTTACTCGGTTTTTAGGTCTCCTGATGAAAAGTGAACCATCCGGGTGTAAGACCGAGTTTTATGGGAAACACCGCCATGGAAAGTCCCCAGTCATTACTGAGCTGTCTGATAACCGAGCCGTTGATCCTTGGGAGGATCGTCTTCTTCTATCCTCAGGGGATTCCTCAGTCATCCCTTGTCGTGTGATGACTGATAATCGATCCGTCGAGTAACTGAGTCAGAGTGGATCGCCTTCCTCTACCATCTTGACGTCGGGGTCGAAGAATGAGATCGCTGGTTGAATATTGACATTCTAACTGAAAGATCGAACCTCCCACTGTAGTCGCCAATTTGTAGGTAAAAATGGATTCTGCTGATTTCGGTAATTGCAGGTGTGAAAGTGAGAGACAATTTAAACCCTAAATAATGTACTGCAAGGGAGTACTTTAGATTCGAGAGATCAATCTATCGGTTACAATGTCAATTTTAGAATGTCGATCTCGTTCTTCGACCCAGACATCAAGATGGTAGGGGAAGGTGACTCAATCCGACTCAACTACCAGACAACCCGTTATCAGTCGTGAAGACTACACAAGAAAACAGGGGACTCGCTGAAGATGCTACCAGCAATTGGGGACTTGATGGAAATGCTACAAGCAAAGCCGCCTTTTACATGGAAAGGGGCGTGTTCGCAGCAAAAACCTACAAAGTGAGTAAGTTTAGAACGGCCAAGATATACGATCTGTTTTTGGGTTCTTAATAAAACCGTCATATTATTGCATCTTGTGCCGATTGCTAGCACATACTTTCATAAAAGAAATATTCCTTTCACAAAACATAATCAGAGTTATATTATCAAAACCATTCATCCCAGAAATAATCTAATATCCTCAAAAGCTACCAGCTGTCTGTCAAAAACGGTCGAACTTTAAACCAGATTTCCAATATGTCTTTAAAAAAAAAAAAAAAAAAACCTAAATGAAAGTTTAACAGAAAAACATTCAAGGAAAATCATCCAACAGAGGTCTGCTCTTCTTGGAGAAAGTCACCTTTGCATCTTCAAGAGTCTCTCTCTTCATAGTCAACATCTTGGAAATATCTTCGAGTTCTACCTCTTGTCGTGCGATCTCCTCTGCAGAAAGGCTTTCGACCGCTACATCTTTCATTTTCTGGATCTCAGCAAATCCTTTGACAAACCACGAAGCATTGAATCCCGTTTCCACGCACACATCATGGTGATGCTCCCAACTAGAAATGACGTCTTCGGATACAGTATGGCCAGTCACTTCGCACATATCCTCGATTGAAGATAAAGCTTCTTCCACACGTTTAGCCAATGCAAATTGACTGGTGATCTTCTTGGTTGTGGCCATGTGTCCATACTTTTTCCATATCCTGGTATATAATGCCTCATACTTAGCCAGCACGCTAAAACCGCCGACCAACACGTGACCTGGGTAAGGAACCAAGTACGGGGGATCGAAAGTGGAGCCTGCAACCAGACCCGCGACTTGCAAAGGGTTCTTTTTCGTGCCTGTGGTAGCAACCATTAGAGAATCATCAACTGTTCGAACCACATTTGTGCTTGATAATTGGCCAACTTCCATCTCCAAGTCACCAGCGGTCGCTATGACCAGGGGAAAGTTTTCATGTGTCTCCTCCTCAGAACCATCTTCCGAATCAGACTCTTCCTGCAAACTTGAGTTAGACACTTTCAAAAAGAGGAGAGGAGAAGAGAAAAGAAAGAGAAACGTGAAACTTACCGAACCACTTCCCGAAAAAGAACTAGTGTTGTTGTCAGAAGAACCACCCTTACTTTCCGAACTTTCTTATTTATCTAGCTTATCACCACTACGAGGGGGCTCAGTGCTTCCGGAATCCTTCGAAGGAGTTGTCATCTACTGGAAACGTGCAAGTTTAATGAAGGCGTTAACACTACCGAAACCTTGGTAGGGACAAGACACAAATCTTAAGAAACAGAAATTCACATGTTTTTGGGTAAGCCAGCAGGGAGGCGACGCCTACCTGGTTATTAGAAGAACTAAAATACACGAGAGTTGCAGGAGGATCGGTCGAAACTGACTAGAACCCACTAACACGTTTTTGTCCTCCGTTCCTTCACCTGGAGACTGTCCATGTTCCTAGGAGACTTTCGCTTAGGATCCCTCAACATCGGATGCTTCTTCAAAACCTCTAGGGAGGGTCTACGACGAGCATTCTCCACCATGTTATTTACGAAATCGTGGATCATAAGGAACTCATCTTACTAGAACTCATTGTAACTAAAAGTCATCGAAGGTACCCTTCCCGTTTGAAATAAGGTTAGATGGATACCCAGTCCAGGAGCACTGGCATTGAGGGAAACACCCAACGAATCCTTAGGAACCACCAGCTGGTAAGCAAGAGGCACCCCTTGATCGAAACCCATGTGACGAGCAGCACAGTCAATGTTGTAAGCAGCTATTCGGAAAGACCCCATAAACAAAGACGGCATGAAACCGGGCATGCAACTTTGAATAAACAAGTTTTCACCAACACTCAAGCTGCCGGCAGAAGACAAAGTCATGTTGGGAGCAGAAGCAAAGGTGTCAATTTGAGTCACATACCTATGGACCATCTCCCATGGGAGAAAACTTATTTCATGCGACTTATCGAGAAGACTAACCAAGCTCATACCAACTATTGGTCGCCTATTCACCCATCGAAGAATTAGGGAGCCGCCCCAACTCACGGGAATCTAAGGCAACGGGTTCGGAGCGTACTTCTCGAAGTGATCCCATTACCACGCTTGTAGAAAAGTAACGTGCACATATGAATCCACTTTCATGAAACCGTTCGAAACTCGCATGTTCGCAACTAGGTGATCCAGATGCACATACAGGGAACCAATGAATAGCTTTCCAATAGGAAGAACTTCACCTTTTTCCAACTTCACAGCAATCACTAGCAGCTCTAGTCTTATTTACTTATTGCCAGAACCGTCATAAAAAATGTCTCTAGACAACCAGAGAGCCAAAAATGCTGCAACATGAAGGTCACTGCTTTTGTATTTGGGTTCCAGCTCGTCCGGAAACTATTGAGATATCCACCAGATGTAAAAGCACTTTTCTTCCTCTTTACGAACAGAATCCTTCGAATTCACAACAGAGTCTTTCCGGGCGAAATCTCTCATTTTCGCAGCAAGGCCATCTCGCATCTTCTCCTCATCTTCTGACAATTGTATGTTAAGATTCCCGGTTACTGGAAGATTCAACAGGAGGGCCACACTTTCCAGGGAGAAAGTTATTTCACCCAATCTACATATAATCGTATGAGTGTCCGAACATCATCTAGAGATAAAAGAAACCAAACCCTGGATTTCCTTACTAATCTGGAGATTTACTGAAGCTCTAATAGCATCAATAATATGCTCTCGATTCAAGTTGGTATTTATGTGCTCCTTACTCACCATGAACTCAACCCATCTATCAAAAGAATGCAATGGGCTTTGACACATCATGAAATCAATGTTGGAAGAAGAATATACCCATTTATGAAGACAAACGTTTCTTATTTTCATCTTCACCACCGGTTAACAAAATTGGCAAGAAATCTGGATGATTCTTCCGAGCAGGGGCAAAGGGTTTGGCAAAGAATTCATCATCCATGTTTGGTTTGGAATTATGAACATCCTTCGATAAAGCGAAACTTTGTTCACGTAACATCTTGTTGGATTTCCTCATAACAATTTGGTAACAAGATATCTTCACAAAACAAAATGGAGAAAGACGAAATTATCTCCCTGACACATAACTGCGCCCAACAAAAGAAGATCCTGACAACATGGAAGAAAAGTATTCTCTACGGGTTCAAATCATATATACAGTATTTTCTTCGGGTTCAAAATCATATGGACAGTATTCTCTTCAGGTTCATGTGAATTCGTGTTTACAATATTCTCTACGGGTTCGAAGTGCATATACAATATTCTTCTTCGGGTTCAAATTTGTATATACATCGTTTCCTACGGGTTCAAAAAATCGTATACGCGGTATTTTTATGGGAAGTATACTTACAGCTGAAGCTCATATGGATTCATATCAAAGTAGCAATATTATTGCAAGATTAAAAAAAAAGAAGCGGGCACCTAGGGTTCATATCTACATGGAAAGAAAACAAGGGAAGTGTTGGAAGACATACCTGGAAGCCGTTTCACTCAACCACTCTGCCGCTAGCGTGAAAGGGTAAAAGAACAAAGTACAAGATAAAAGAAAGGAGTTTCGTTATATATATGGGCGCATGGATTCCGAATAGAGAACGATTTCCCTTCTTGAAGCCGTGCATATAGGGAGTGGGCCCACAATGGCGCCCAGCTTCCCAACTCGCGCCCATTCCCAAATGCCGCCCAGCTCCCCAATCTCCCAATTGCACCGGTCCCACCAAGCTCACGCCCAGCTTCCCAGTTTCCCAATGCCGCCCAGCTTACCAATTGTGCCAGCCTCCCGATTTGTGCAAAAATGCCAGAGGCGAGGATTCCAAATCCTATCTATAAAAAGGTTAGACAAGCCTCCTCAATCCTCTTTACGATTTACTATTGATAGTTTGTTACCATCTTATGCTTACCTCGCAACAAAGCTCATGTTCCGAGCTAAGCAGGGGACTTAATGTTGATGGTGGTTTTTAGAGTAAAATTGTAAAATCCCGAATAACCTAATGTCACCGGTGACACATTCATTAGAACATTTAATACATTTAATTAATGGGGGTATTTTTTCAAATTAGAGTTACAACGAGCAAAACCCTAATTCCCCTCTGTGCCAATCGCAAATCATGCCTGTCACACTGCGCCAAAGCATGCCAACCATGATAGCCGCACCTCTGTGCCAATGACAAATCATGCCATCCACACCAACCGCGCCACAGCATGCCAACCATGCTAGCCGCACCTCCGTGCCAATGGAAAATAATTCCCGCCACACCTAGCCCAAGCTAGCCGCGCCAAACGCACTCTGCCTTGGCCCTATCTATGCTAGTCACACTGCGCCAAAGCATGCCAACCATGCTATCCGCACCTCTGTGCCAATGGAAAATCAGGCCAGCCACACCAACCGCGCCAAAGCATGCCGACCATGCTAGTTGCACCTCTGTGCCAATGGAAAATCATGCCATCCACACCAACCGTGCCAAAGCATGCCAACCATGATAGCCGCACCTATGTGCCAATGGAAAATCATGCCAGCCACACCAACCACGCCAAAGCATGCTAACCATACTTGACGCACCTTTGTGCCAATGGAAAATCATGCAAGCCACACCTAGCCCAAGCTAGCCTCGCCATGCCAAACGCACTCTGCATTGGCCCTAGCTATGCTAGTCATACACCGCCAAGCCAAACACCCTTACCTTGTCCCTAGCCGCGCCACCATACTGGCCTTCCCATTGCGGCTACCAAAGCGAAGGTGTGCAATAATCAACGGTTTCCCTTCAATCCCAGGAGTAAATCCTGGACGTCTAAGGTCTCCTCATGGACTTTGGCCCAAAACCCTAGCTCAGTCATGCACCTATCCAAGCTACCCGCCCCATGCCAAAAGCGCTCTCTTCCCAGCTTGCCAAACCGTGCAACCAAGGGACCAATCCACCACGTACCATTGGCACATGCCTAGGTAGCACCCACTTCCAACTTTCCAAACCGCGCAAACCAGTCCTAATTAATCACGCATGCCATTGGCACATACCAACATGCTCGTTGGTAGCCTATGATTGCAAACCGTGCAACCTAGGGTAAATTGGCCACGCATGCCATTGACACATGCCAACATGCTCGCTGGTAGCCTATACTTGCAAACCGTACCACCCAGGCCTAATTAGTCACGCATGCCATTGGCACATGCCAACATGCTCGCTGGTAGCCTATGCTTGCAAACCGTGCAACCTAGGGCAAATTGGCCACGCATGCCATTGTCACATGCCAACATGCTCGCTGGTAGCCTAACTTGCGAACTGTGCAACCTAAGGCCAACTTGGATGTGCGTGCCATTGGAACATGCCAACATACTCATTGGTAGCCTAACTTGCAAACCGTGAAACCTAAGGCCAAATTGGCCGTGCGTGCCATTGGCACATGCCAACATGCTCGCTGGTAGCCTAACTCAAACCATGCAACCTAGGCCAAACTGGCCACGCATTCCATTGGCACATGCCAATATGATCGCTTGCAGCCTAGTTTGCACTCAAGGTGCAACCTGCAACCAAGGCATTCCGCACATGCCATTGGCACATGCCACACTTTCCACTTGCAGCCTGGCATTGCCACTTTCACTCAAGGTGCAACCTTCAACCAAGGCATTCCGCACATGCCACACGCGCCACTTGCAGCCTGGCATTGCCACTTGCACTCAAGGTGCAACCTCCAAACAAGGCATTCCGCACATGCCACACGCGCCACTTGCAGCCTGGCATTGCCACTTGCACTCAAGGTGCAACCAACACTCGATACATCAACACAAACTGGGGGATGCTTTCCAGGGTCTTAGTTTGGCGGTCACAGCATGCAGCGTACACTACGCTCACATTAAGAAAGCGTGAATAGGAATAAAATGGTCAAATAAATGAGGAAATAATGGTGAAAACGTTTTCACCCATAAAAACCATGTGGTTGCCACCTCCTCCCATTATTTCACCCTTTACTCTCTTCCTTCATGAGGCAAGGGTACGTTTCCATCTCGACTTGTATAAATAGGTCTTACCTATTTCCACCAGACGACAAGTCTTGGTCAGGAAAAAAACACAACACTCTCAGAAAAGGAAAATTTGCAAGCTCTCCAAAAAGCTTTCATCTCTTGAAATATTCCGAAGCTTTCACTTTCTGATACAAGTCGAGACACTACTCTTCTAGAATTATTCTGGTCTCAACACCTTTATTTGCTTCCCTCCCCAAATCAACCCTTCTCCTCCACTTTGTGACCGAAGCAAGTCTAGAACGGCCATTTCTTGGTTTAGGCCGGACTTGTACAAATTGATCTCTCGAATCAAAAAAGTGCTCACGTGCAACACATTTTTTAGTGTTTAAACCAGTTTCTCACTCATCCACCGAATTTACCAAAATTGGCAGAAACGATTTTTACACATAAACACCTTCCCAGCCTATATTGCTTCGACGGCGACCACCAGAATCCACAAACTTCACGATCTTAAGCTCTCCCAAAAAAGTTGTGAATCTGAACTTTACGACCATTCATCTTGGGTCATAACCCTAGGAAACAAAACATTGTAACCATAGGATGTACAACATCAGTTTCTCCCTATTTTGTAATTGCGAAACTCTAAAATTTCTTGTTTGTTTCACAAAAAAATAGCAGCAGAACTTCCTTTCTTCTTCTGCTTACCCACAACCTAACAATCAAATTCATCCGTAACTCCCGACCCTTTAAAAAACAGCAACACGACAACCTTCAAAACCAATTCTCTAACATCGAAAAAACTTATGAATCTTCTCGAACTCTATCTCCTCTATTCCCTCTTCCTCTCACCTTGCTCTGATACCAAATGTAGGATCGAGCAAGATAGAGGAGAATGCAACGCGGAAGCAATAAAACGATTACATTGATAATAAGTTTGGTGTACATTCTCTCATGTCTTAACGGCCTACTTATAGTCTCACAAACTTGACGATCACTCAAAGTACTTTCATAATAAAAACAAACTCTAAATAAATCACACTTCTAGAAACACTAAGAAACTCTAAATATAGTAAAACTCTAAAACAAGCAACCGACACAACTTGCTCTTCTAGTTAACTCGAACTTCCAAATATCGCACAGTGTGTCAACAACCTATGTTGATCCAACTTGACTGCGTCAACTGCAGCAGTTGATCCATTCGGACTGGATCAACATCATATGTTGATCCACGAACCAAATCACCATATCTTGGTTTAACATTCAACACACTGCATGTGCTTTCTGTTAAATTAACATAATTTTGTTGGATGTTCATCGAAGGATTGAATTTTTTGCCCTAGTTTTTAATCGTGGAATCTTGAACAATAATGATTTACAGATTATTTTTCAATTAAATCGTTGATTCCTGACGAATTCGATGATAAGAGTTAGAAAAATGATAAAACTAAACAATTTATTGTACTAATTGAAGATAATTCTAACCTAGGGTTATTTTCTTAGTGCGTTAATAAAAATAAAGATTGATGTAGATGAAGATAAATTGGAGTAATGATAGTTACTCCTAAGGGAAAAGTGGAGGTGGCAAATAGGTGAGACCATTTCGCATTATATAATTCAATTTGAATTTTAGTTTTTGGAGCCAATACTTGTTTCTCCCGACATAAGTAATTATTTGTGTACATAAGGTCAAAAAAGATGTCTAACAATCCTTGGCCAAATTAGCTATGCATCAAAATGGTGGTGTGTGATTTTGTTGTTTTGTGGCGAAGGATCTTCAGATCAGGTAATAGTTGGGTTGTGAAAAAATTCAAAAGCAAGTTCAATTAGCACTAGATATGTACTTGGTAACATAATGGATAAGCAAAAGCCAAAGAGTCCAGTAGGAGCGGAAACAGAAAGAAATCAGGATCACTCTCTTCTTGTATATCGTTCCTTCTGGAGAGGGATAAATAGCAATAAGCACTCGTCTTCAAGTTCTATATTGGAAATTACAGAACGACTTTTTGATTTCTAAATGCACAACATTGAAAATACATGGGATGGAAGGCAAACAAGTTATTGAATTATCACTGAGCGAATAAATTATTCATAAACTCCAAATTATAATTCAATCTTGTTTTACAGTGTTTGCTTTCTGGATTCCCAGTAGATTTTGAAATTAGAATCATGCATCAAATATTTCTGGTATGAACAAGGTAAACTGAAAGGCCCAATAAACTTAAGGAAGGCCCGATAAATTGTGTAACTTCATTTTCAGGTCCGTTGTATTTCTTCGGCTCTTCACGACCTCTTGAATTCGTTTACTTATTATCTAAAGTTGTTGGGATTATGAGTTGCTTAGAGAAAGTCTTATGGTGGAATGCATCAATCTTCCATCTTCCATGCCACCTAAGCACTTGGAACTGTGGATGAAAGCGCAAGTGTAATGGTGGAATAGTAGAAACGCCATTCTTAATAGCGCTAAAAAAACGTTATTCTTAATGGCGTTTTATGCCATTAAGAATAGAGCTTTTTTCTCAGCCATAGATTCTCAACAACTCAGTTTAAATCTACGGATAAAAAAATGCTATTCTTAATGGCATAAAACGCTATTCTTAATACCGTTTTATGCCATTAAGAATATAACTTTTTTCTCATCCGTTAGATTCTCAACAACTCAGTTTAAATCTAGGGATAAAAAAAAACGATATTCTTAATGGCATAAAACGCTATTCTTAATAGCCTTTTTTATCTTTTAGCGCACTATTCTTAATAGGGTTTTACGCTATTGTTAATAGCGTTTAACGCTATTCGTATTTGCGTTTTCATGGATTCCACGGACCCTTCCACCAAACCATGGAACCTTGTTTGGATTTTCCGTGGAAAACCCCAACTTGGAAGCCACTAGACTTGACATTCCATTAATTTTCCACACTTGGAATATGTTGGATTCCACCATAAGACTTGCTCTTACATGACACAATGATCACCAAATGAAAATCGCACACACCATCAGCCACGTAATATTTGCGGCTTCCACTTTTCACCGGGCTTGCAGGGGTAGGATCAGATGAAAACATTATATGAACACATTACATTTTGATGTTTCCATCATGAGGATAAAGTAGAGGGGAGAAAATGGTTAGCATTTGATGGTTCTTCTTTGTTTACTTAAACTCAAACAACACAATTATAACTAAAAGTAAGGGGCTAAGTAGCAAAATACCCCAAAATCGACCCATGGCTGTGAAAATGCCCCGGACGTTAGGGAAAAGATTAAAATGTCACCAAATCTTATCAAAATGCCCCAACCGTTACTTTGTCCGTTAGATATGATTAAGTGGTCAAATTAGCGCGCATGTGGTCCCGCACGTGTGAAGAGATGACATTTATACCCATATGACAAATACGATGACATAAGGGAGACTGTTTTGGACGACCACCACTAACGAACAACCACCAACCACCACCGCCCCACTACCAACCACTACTACCACTAGAACAACCACCACCAACACCAACACCACCGCCACCGCTAAAGCCTCCTCCACGCCACCAGCACTACCGCCACCATCACCGTCGCCACTGCCGCCACCATCACCGTCGCCAGCACCGCCACCACCACCACCCCCACCACCACCACCAACGCCATCACCTGAACCCTGAACCCCAATCCTGAACCCTAAACCCTGAAACCATAGATTCTGTCGAAGGGCAAAGGAGACTATTCATAACACAGTTGACCAGTCAAAATCTATAAAAATGCCCCATTTTGATTATTATCGGTAAAAGCAACGGAATGTGGCATTTTGATAAGATTTTGGGCATTTTAATCCTTTCCCTAACGTTCGGGGCATTTTCACAACTTTGGGGTCGATTTTAGGGCATTTTGCCACTTAACCCAAAAGTAAGTTCACTCAAAAACGTAAGAGAGTTTTACGTCACCATGACGCAACCAACAACAAAACAATAGTATTTCGCGCAAGAAAATTCCTCATGAGACTATTTTCTTGCACATCACACTGCAGTTCCTTCAGGGAAGAACTTGGTTACCTTCTTGTAATAAAGTATATACTTTTAATTCCAAAACAAAACACACTGTCGAGATACAATAGAAATAAAAAATACAAGACTTCCGCCCCATGAGCATCACTGTGATGACTGTGATCCCAACTAGGTTGGCACCACAACCACCACCAATCATTTGTAGAGGCAAGAAAGAAGTCCCCAATGAACTCTCAGATGTCATTTGTAAACGAACAGACGAGACAAGAAGAAGTAGGATTGATTGTTAGTGCTTTAAAATGATTCAAAAGGCATTACCACCCTGATTTGCAAAATGTCAAAAATCTTCTTGGTTCTGTTTGAGTTCATTGATATGTATATACACCACCCCCTTCATTTTCCTGCAGGTTCATTGATAAGAATTCCTGCGTTGGAGTTCCAAATAATAAGAGCAACTTTCATACAAGGACAAATTACTATATTAAAATTCATCTTGCATAACTTATGGTTACCCTTTCTTTTTATTTTGATCGGCTTAACTTATGGTTACCTCTCTATTGCCATCCAGCTTTTTCGTGTCGATCCGAATAAACATGTGATGATGATCAACCAACATTCTAAAAACCACCGCATGGTAATGTAATATCTTCTTCTGATTGGACATCTTCTTCTGATTCTACATCTTCTTTTGATTCTTTTTCTTCAGATTCTTCTTCTTTTGATGATGATGGACAACATCTACAATAACAGTTTTATCGCAAGATAAATTTCCAAACTGAGAAACATTCAGAAAGAATTAAAGAAGTAAAATTCTAACTCCGTTGCGTGTATGATATAACAAATTTCATTTTTAATATCAAAAGTAAGACGATGAAATAAAGAGGAGGAATAAAGAGAGATAGGGACCTGTTTTCGATACGTAATGATTTATCAGCTGGATCTTCTGGATGCTCATATTCGGGTTGAATGAAATCAAGGTTCAAAGCTTCAAGAAAGACAAGAGTCTTGAGATCGTAAGGTATTGACTCCTTCAGTTTGTCGAACTTAGAAATCCATAATTCCCTGAGAGAAGTAAATGATCGTAAATCCGGAAGTAACGTTAAAACAGGACACCAAATCATTGTTAATGAGCGTAGAGAATTGGTGATATTGTTGGAGTTGGAGTTGATTGCAGGACATGAAAAAGATTGTGTTGATTCAGAATCATTTTCCTCGTCACAATCACCATCCTTGTTATTGTAGTAGTCGTTTAGATCAACATCTTCAACAAAACCTTGAAACTTAAAACAACTGTGGATGCATATTTGTTGAAGATTCGGAGTGATGTTTTGGAGTAGTATGCCCACTGGAATATACATTAGCTTTGGAGAAGATGATATATCAATGGATGTGAGAGAGGTGAGTCCTCCTCTGGTGGTAAAGATTGAAGTTACTGCCTTCCTGTTGGTGTTTTCTAAATTCAATTTCTTGAGAGAAGGAAATGAATTAGGTATGCTTCTCAGTTTTGGGCAGTTCAAGATTTCTAGCTTCTCAAGGGAAGGAAACGAATTACAAATCTGAAGCTGAGGAGCAACCCATTCTTCTAGACTCGTCATATATTTCATCTCCAAATGAACTAACGAAGGAAATAGTGATATTTTAGTACTACCACTACCATTACTGCTGTTGCTGCTGATTGTTTCTTCATATTCCGGTTGCTGGTAATAAAACTCTTCACCCAAACACTTCACTGACTCCATATGCCAAATCTCAAGAACCTTAAGACATGGGAGCATACCAAGCGCTGGTAGCTTCTCACATCTATTGCAACGCCGGAGCTTTATTTCCACCAAATTCGGAAGGCAGTTGGATGAATCCATCCATTTCGGAAGCTTTAAACCCGGAAAATGATCTATTTTCAACTCTCTCAAATTAGAGTTAGGTTCCAGATTCTCCACCGCCTCAGCAGACGCCATTTCGTCGCCATCTTCAAAACTGGACCCCCATTCTAATAACAACTTATGGAGGTGCTTCTTATCTTTTAACTTTGCTCTCTCCGCATCAATGCCACTTCTCACTAGCTCCATATTGCGAATCTCCAACTCTTGTAGAGAATTTAGTTTGATTAATTCTTCGATCCCACTACTACCACCACCACCACTACAAGATATACTGTCTCTCTTCTCTATATAGCAATCTAACCTTTCAAGGGAAATTAGATTTTCTATACCACTACAAGATATACTAGGTGGATGACATCTTGAGGAACACAGATTTCTCAATTTTGGCCAATTTTTAATTCCTTTGGGGCATTCACAAGAAAATAATACCAAAATCTCCAAATTGCAAAGGTTGTTGATGCATGACTCAGATAATACTTTGATACTTGTCATATAGAAATTCAGGCACCTTAATCGTGTCAATCCTCCAAGGTCTCTAGGTAATACTTTTAACCTGCAACAATGTTCCAATTTCAACTCTCTTAGATTCTTCAAAGACCCAAAATTATCAGGCAAGGCTACTAGATCTCTGCACCAAGATAGATCTAATGTCTGCAAATCCGTAAGCTGAAGCACAGAATCAGGTACGTTTTTCACATCCGAATCCGAGAGAATTAGGTGCCTTAACATCTTCAGAGACCCGATGCCTACAAGAATCATTTCAACATTTATGCAGCCATGAAGAGCTAATGTCTGCAAATTGTAAAGTTGATTGATGGACACATCCCGTCGCTGAAACTTACAATAATAGAGATCCAGGTACTTCAAATGCTTAAGCTTATGTACAGAAGAGTAAGAAGAGTAAGATCGAATCACGAGATTACGATAACCAATCAAAAAAACCACCCGCAGACTCTTGACATGAACTAAACCTTCTCCAAAATGATCATTTTTAAGCCAAAGAATGGACCTCAGACCTTTTGTTTTTTTAAAGACTTTAGAAAACAATTCTAATGTATGCCCGTCTAAATCTAACTGCAAACGACGAAATTCAGAAACCGAATCCATCTCACCAGAATTCACAATCTTGATATCATGAACACCATTGACACTCAAGGCAAGATCATGTACCAAATCATGCATCTTGCATGTTTCGATGTCGCCTAACTCATTCTTTGTCACATCTTGAAAAAAGGAATTATCCAGTAATCTATGTAAATAATAATCACCAACATCTTCTTGTGATATTTGATTTCCACCATGAGATGATTGAAGGAACCCTTCAGCCATCCACAGCCGAATCAAAACTTCCCTCTCGATCACCCAATCCTTTGGGAACAAAGAGCAATATGAAAAACAAAGTTTCACATGTAAGGGTAACTTATCATAGCTTAATTTTAATATAGTCATAATTTTGGTTTTCGCATTTGTCTTCAAACTATTATGATCTAGGACTGACTTCCAATCAGTCTCGGTTTTATTCAAACGCAGAACATTACCGAGAACGTTGGCAGCCAGTGGTACACCACCACATTCTTTTGCAATTTTCTTTCCTATACATATCATGTTTGGAGTCTCTGATGCTCCGCCATGAGAAAATGCTTTGGTCCTGATGATAGACCAACAAACAGAATCTTCTAACCCTTTTAACATGTATGGTGGGGTAATATCTCGGACAATGGACGCGACTGCATTGCTACGTGTAGTGACTAAAACTTTACTCCCATGGGCACCCACAACGAGCAAACGCTTAAGTTTATCCCACTCCTCCTGATCTTCATTCCAAAGATCATCGAGTACTAGCAAATATTTTTTGTTGCTCAGCTGTTCTCGAACTTTATTAACCAAGACCATTTCATTTGATACGTTGTCACAGTGATTGGTTAATGACTCGATTATGTTAATTAAGATTTTTTTGAAGTTGAAATCATCAGAGACACAAACCCAAGCTCTTTTGTCAAAGGTACTCTTTACTGAGTCATCTTTGTAAACCATGTCAGCAAGTGTAGACTTTCCTATCCCACCCATACCCACTATGGAGACAACAGAAAATTCCTGGACTGTGGTTAACATATTTATTATGGCTGACTTATCATTATCTCTTCCTAGGACCATTTTATCTTCAAAGGATGGAACAAATCGGTTTTGTTGCACAATATTCTGACTGGAAGAATTTTCGGAAGAATTGAACTGATAACTTTTCATCTCAATAGAAATATCATCTAGCCTCTTGTTAATATTTTTGATTTTCTTGCCCAACTTTAAATTAAACACAATTGGGTTGGATGATGAAAAGAATTCTTTTACCTTATTTCTCTGACGCATGGATTCATAAGAAAACTCGTCTAGAACATCATCAGCATCATACACGACATCCTTTAGCCTTTTTAGCCAAAGCTTCACAGCCTCAGATTCCTCTTGTTTCTTCTCAGCGTCAATTGTTACAGCAGCTATCGTCTCCAACGTTCCTTTAAGTTTTTTCAGCTCATCTTTGACACCCAAAGCCCAACCTAACCGTTGAGCAACAACAGAACCCAAAATTTTCCCCGATTTGGTTACACCATTAATTAGTAATGCCTCCATTGGTATGATAGTAATGAAGAATGAAAATATCAGGAAAGAAAATGAAATGGATGATCTGATAAGAAAATTCAGTTAAACCAACAAGAGGGCAAATAAGGAAATATGATGTATATAATCTCAGATCTCTTTTTGAATTCCGATTATGGAGTTAGAGGTATAGGAATTAGGTAGCTTTTATAGAAGATGGAAATGAAATGCATTTAAAGGAAGCAGTTGTGTGGTTGTTGAATGTTGAGTGAGTCACATGAACACAATCACTGTATAAGTTTTATTGTCTGCAAGCACATTGGGTTATGACTTATGAGATGAATCATGGGAGAATTAATAAAATGCCTGTGGGGAAATGCATTTCATAAAATGCCCACGATTTTTTTGATAGTGTATTTAATGCCCAGAGGTTGACCTTTTCCGTCCCTTATTAAAAAACCACGTTACTGATACGAGACATTAAATCGGGACTGGGAAATGACATTTAAGCCCTTAAATCGAGTGACGGTCACTAGTTAAATCGGGAAAAATGCCCGAGTCAACACCTAATTAAATCACGGTTATAAACCCATCAAATAATGAATGGTTAAGATTGCTTACCATTTGGAAGGTGTCCAAAATTGCACCACGACTTTCTTCTCCGGCTCCAGTAATTTCCCGACATTGGAATTTTGCACAGGCAGAGCAAAAAAATTAAGCTCATATATATACTAGATGACTGCCGCAGCAGTGGAGGCCGACGAGAAAACAGACCGACGTACCCATATTTTGCTTAACATGTGTACATCTCATCATGGTGTATACAAAAAAAAAAAAAAAAAAAAAGCTGTTCCTAGGAACATTTAACGTGAATGGGATGAATGTATTTTTTTCCACATAGAGTTCGAAATGGACAACAAAGTCATATACTATTTCTCTATCCAATTCACATATGTTCGATCAAATTTGAGGTTGCCACTACTTCCCTACTCTTTACTCGCACCTGTTGCCGCATGCATGACATGAACATTGACAAGTGTTAGCTTCCGAAAGATAAGGGCATTATAGTAATAGTAACCGGTCCCTGATAAAACCTAAAAAAAGAAGTGAGCCACAAGACCTATTTTTCCACCCTTTTCTCCGCCCTTCTCTCATTCTCTTTTCATCCCCCACCGTCTTCTCAAAAACAAACTTAAATTTTTAAGATATTATCCCATAGATCCAAGAGTCTCCTATTTTTATTCCAATTTGAATTTATTTTAACAAGGGAATATGATTTCTTTTATTTCTTGTCTGTATTTTTTTTCTATTTTTTGAACTTCATCTTAGATTAGCTCCTCTTTCAGAAGGTAGATTAGCTTAGAGGTGTAAAACGTCTGCCCCTCGACACAAGACACTGCAGTCGCGTGCTTCACGTGCCATGTGTCGCGTCTTTGTCTTGTGCCAACAATTTAAACGTGTTGTGTCGTCTTCTTGTGCTTTACTAGTCAAAAGCTAGGCACTAAGACATCCACGAGCACAAAGACACGAATAAGCGTCTCTGTGCCGTGCTAGCACACGTGTTATAAATAATTTGAAATCACTTGATGGTATACATTAAGTCGGACATTATTACGAGAATCTAAATAGACAACATATCATTTGAATTTTTTTCAAGTAAAATCAACAAGTTTATTCAATAAAAAGAAATAACCCATCAAATATAAAATTGGATCATTGTCATGTAAATTAATGTTCTAGACAAATATAGTTAACGGCATTATAACAACGATATTGGAATATATTTTCCAAATATTTAGGTATTATATGTGTTGTTATAAAAATAAGTCAGCATAAAATGTCAAAAACTAGCTAGAATGGTGACTCTTTTGTGAAATATACACAAAATATGATGTATTATGCCTTGTTATATGGTGTACTTGTGCATGCTATGACGTGCTTTCTTAACATCTTTGTCTTGTGCGTACACACGTGCTAATCGTCGCGTGTTGTGCTCTCTTGTGCCAATTAGTCAAACCCAAAGACATCCCATTTAACTAACGTCGTTGTCGTGGAGCTAAGTCACGTCAGGTCAATTTGTGCTCAACTTTTTAGCGTCTTTTTAGCTGGGCTGCTCGTATCTGGCACAACCCAGTTTACACCTCTAGATTAGCTCCTCTTTCAGAAGGGAAAATTGATTAGTGGGCAACGTTGCAATGTGTTTATCAATATCATGAATGGTGTTTTGATGGGGCTTATTTTTGGGCAAGTTATTAACGATTTCAAGTAAAAAATCCATTTTACTTGAATGGATTTTGGGTCTGAATTCTGAAGGAAAAAAAGAAAGTGAAATTAGTTTTTTGGTCGGTTTTTCATTATGGGCCAGGTTCGGATTTACCCGACCCGCGTCTTCACCTTCTTAACTTGAAATTTCTCCGTAAGATCTTGATAATTAATAGGGGGGAAGGCCGATTTTGGGGTGAATTTAAAAAGACTTTCCCTCCATCAAAAATCTTAATATTATGAGTAAATAGCAAGTTAAAGCATCACCAAAGGCAAAATGTATTAGTTGTGGGGTTGTGTGGTTCGATTTCGGCAACTTTAGCTCAAAGCTTCAAACTAGTAAATAATATCTTAACAAGTACGGGTATATCTTCCACTGATAAACAACAACATGTCAAACGATTTTGGCATTTTCATTAGTTAACTTGGAAGCCATCATGCAAAGATACATAAGATGACGGTCATCTTCTAAGCTGGGGTAGTTGTTTTTATCATTCTTAATTATCACGACACCATTATCATTGCATCTTGAGTAGAGGATGACTGTAAGTTGTATAGATGAATTCTACCATCTAAATGTCCAATGGCACTTATGAATATCAAGTTCAGTTTGGGCTTTCAGTTCACCATCTAGAGAGAAGATTGTCAAGTTCAGTTTGAGCTTATTAACAATATCAAAATGATATTGTTAAGTATTTGTTGAATAAGGGAGGCCCTAAAATTTATACAATGTTCCTCTTTACAATAATCTCTAAATTATTATCAAGAATAAATTAAGTCGATAGTTTAATTCTTGAGTTCTTCTTAAAAGTTTCTAACTAGTTTGTATAAAAATGGTATTGGCAAAAGGAGAAGAAAGAGGCCATACTAGAGAGAAACTACTTCATATATGAATTAAAAAGTTTGTTCTTGTTATTCCTTTAAGTTAGTGTTTCTAAAAAGTCTATAAAAACTAAAATGATCTTCGATTATACTGCACGTAAACACCATGTCCACGGCTGGTTATTAGAGCGGACATGAATGGATGTCTAAAAAACCATTTTTGACGACTCAAGTAGAATTAAAGTAGGATAAGGATTGTATGAAAAAACAATAAAATTTTTTAAATCCACCCAAAAATCAGCTTTCCCTCTAGTACATGTGGCTTTCCTCCCATTAATTATCTTGATTAACTCTGGTTTTCTTACAGAGATCAAGTAACTTGTAATTAGATTGTACAATTGATAAAATTAGTCAATTGGGTTCTAATTAAGTTTGTTCCTTTAAGGAATTTGGTACCAATTCATTGTAATTAGCTAGATTTTATGAATTTTTTTAAAAATTGAAAGTCATCAACATTCCTTATTTTTTTAATTCAATCGAATTCCTGGTTGTTACAGATCGTTTTTGATTATTGAATCGAAATTGATAATGAATACGACGGTAAAGTTCGGATTAGATTGGAAGTTGAAGAAAAAACTTCAAAAATGATCAAATTTTGATGAAAATCAAAAAAACAATTGATGAAAAAAAGAGGTCCATGAAAGTGTGACGGACAATATCCAACTAGTCACACTATAGAAGGCCTCCAAAAGTCGGCCGACAAGAAGCATAATCAAACACGGTGAAATCAGACCGTTCAAAAGCTGAAATCAGATACATAAAAATCCAAATTGGATTGGCATGAGACAGCAGTGATTTCTAAACCAAGAGTATCACAATAGAGATTCACCACAGACCCAAGCTAACAAATTGTTTAGTCTGTTAGAAAATTTGAGATGTTTTGAGGATCTGATACCATGTTGGAAATTGAAAATGATTTGGAGCACTGATACCATGTTGGAAATTTATATTTTTTTATGAAGAACTTTGAACACTCGAATGATATTTTCGGAGGTATACGAGCATAGTGGTGTTGCTCGTATAGAGCTCCTATAATTCTAGTAATGAAGGTGGAAGCAAGACTTTGTAACTTGAACTTCTCTTGTATTAATCTTTTGCTTGCTTGTTACAAATGGGTGTACATCATGCCTATTTATAGGATATAAAGAAAATTCTAGAAATGAAACATTCTAGAGTACATTTGACCGTCTTTCATTTTTTCACATGCAAGTGACCTAGTAATATCTACATATTTCCACTAGCTTTGGTTAAATAATTTTACAACTCTAGTGTGCTAGAGTATTCTAGCCGACCTTTCCACTCTAGAAGTCTCTTTGACTATCTAGTCCAACATCATATCTAGATAATTCATAATATGTTTTTTTTTCTTTATTTTGACTGAGCTCATGTTCTTGTTCTCTAGCTTTTGTATGTTCTCTAGATTTATCTAGAGAATTCTTTTGTTAATTTACCCATTACAAATTATATGTTCCAACACCCCCTCTTAATTTGTAATGGTCCCTGATTGTGATCTTCACCCGTTCTTCAATTTCCTTTAGCTTCTTACGCTCGTGTTGGCGAATCCTTTTGTTTTGCCTGAATTTTCGCATCCTTCCGTCTTGTTCCGGTTCCTCCTTCTCCTTTACGGTTTAGACCGAACTTGGCCATCTTCAATACAGAGGCTTTGCCTTCTGTTGATATTCCTCGCCTTTCACGAAACTTAACCATTGTAGGTTCTGAGGTTTCGCCCACTCAACTTTGTGAGTAGAATATTTTTACATTATGGCTTTCTTTTTGCCATCACTGTTATTTGGGAAGGCATTCTTTGACGCTCGCTTCCCTCAAAATTTTCTTTAGAAAATGCACCCTTATGTGCATCTCTTTGCGAGGATGGAAACATTTTTTTTTTTCAAACGGAAGGAGGTGAAACTTGTACTCACTCATACTTCACATACATTTTTTTTTTTAGTCTTATGGAGACATTCTCATTTTTAAGGACTACTTAAACTCACATAATTTCACGAGCTACTATCTTTATATATATATATATATATATTTTTTTTTTTCTTCATATTTTTCTAAATTTAGAATTTGGGTGATAAATAATTTTTAGTGGGGGTTGTAAAAATGAACTTGAATAGTTGAGACGTACCTTGCGTCTTCTCATTTTTTTATATTTCCTTTTCGCGGAATCACCTTCATCAACTTGTAGCGGAAAATTTAAACGCCCATTTGGATCGAACCCGCTCTGATACCATGTTAGAAAATTTGAGATGTTTTGAGGCTCTGATACCATGTTGGAAATTGAAAATGATTTGGAGCACTGATACCATGTTGGAAATTTATATTTTTTTATGAAGAACTTTGAACACTCGAATGATATTTTCGGAGGTATACGAGCATAGTGGTGTTGCTCGTATAGAGCTCCTATAACTCTAGTAATGAAGGTGGAAGCAAGACTTTGTAATTTGAACTTCTCTTGTATTAATATTTTGCTTGCTTGTTACAAATGGGTGTACATCATGCCTATTTATAGTCTATAAAGAAAATTCTAGAAATGAAACATTCTAGAGTACATTTGACCGTCTTTCATTTTTGCACATGCAAGTGACCTAGTAATATCTACATATTTCCACTAGCTTTGGTTAAATAATTTTACAACTCTAGTGTGCTAGAGTATTCTAGCCGACCTTTCCACTCTAGAAGTCTCTTTGACTATCTAGTCCAACATCGTATCTAGATAATTCATGATATGTTTTTTTTCTTTATTTTGACTGAGCTCATGTTCTTGTTCTCTAGCTTTTGTATGTTCTCTAGATTTATCTAGAGAATTCTTTTCTTAATTTACCCATTACAAATTACATGTTCCAACATAGTCAAGTCTTTCCTTGCTCAAGAACATCCCGTTCGGATCCAATCTTAGAAATATAAGATCCCCAAACGAAACCTAATTCCAAACAGTAACCACCAACTTCAAATCCTTACTGTGGTTTCGTCCATGTTAGCTGGTACGTCTTCACTTAAGTTTCAAATATGTGTACAGATTGATGATCATCCAATGGAGTAACCATTAAGGTTAATTGATTTGAAATTGTCTTAGGGATAATGGTTACAATCAAATTAGTTTGGGGATAACCATTAATATATGTATACTCTAACAAAACCTGTATACATGTCGGCATGTGAGATTAACAAGAGGTAACTACATCCGTATGTCAAGATTTGATATTGTTTTGGGGATGGGAGTCCTGGGACAAATTTGCATGATTAAGAAAAAGGGACCGGTATTAACAGGGGTACCGTTTGAGAAATCCGACGGCCAGGATCGGATATAATTTTTTTGTCTCATATAAAACGGTAGCTCTGCTAATTTCGGTCCTTTTTAGCAATTATGCAAATTTGTTGTTGAATCGGTGGAGAAAACATTGTTGTAGCAAGAGGGAGGAAGGTGTTGGACGGATAGAGATTACTCCATCCTAATGAATCTCATCTTCAGCCATTCATTAGCTATAGGCAGATTGGTAATTTCAATCATCAAAATAACTTTGTCAACAGGATTTTACCGAAATGGTGGGCCCAGACGGAAATTGTAATGGTATGGGGCAGAAAATTATTTATCAAAAAAATGTGGGCATTTTTTAAAATGCATTTCCCAAATGGGCAATTTTTTTATTTTCCCATGAATTATTGTACGAATCCTATAGATGTTGACCTCATGTGAATAGGACTAGCCGATTAGTAGGTCTACCACTCTGCACATAAACTATAAAATCTACTACATGTTGTAAGGCCTACGGCCCATGGGTCTGCGACTCAACGAGAAGTCTAAGGGTTTCTCTTTACATATATTTAAAAGATACTTTACCTATGTAAATGTAATAGGCTAATCACTAGAAATCCTTCTCTTCTCTGCCTTTTCCTTTTTCACCTATTATTCTACTACAATACGTTATCATGCACGAAGTTATACCGCAGAGTTATATTGGATCGGTTGATTTTATTTTATTTTTTGTATGGATGCGTGTTATCAGGTATTTCTTTGGAACAAAGAAATTTCGTTTCATAATATATATTGGGGTTCCACGAAAGCATGATTATGAAACGTATATATTTCACCGTTCGATTTTCATGAAAATTTATTATGTTAAACCCAATAAGTCTTTATTCACTCTATTGAATTTTCAATCAAATCGGATATGATAAAATTTCCGAATTCTGATTTCAGTAGAACTGTCTTCGTTTAGAAAACCCTAATTATAATAGCATCGAAAAACCTAAGTTTCATATAATTTTAACCGTTGGATTATTCTTTAATTTTAATATGTGGTATAGGTTATCCTAATGAAGATACTGTAAAAATTTCATAAAGATCCAACAATGGAAATTATTCCAGAGTACGTGATACTTCATGTTGTGTCCACAGAAACGTGAATTGGAACAGTTATACGGATTCATAAATATATTTTTATTTAGCCGTTGGATGTCTTTGAAATTTTATTATGTTTGTAGAAACATTTTGGTGAATCTACAGTAACAGTTCCAGTATGATCGAACTATGATGCATTTGTCTTTCGATCAGAACAGTTGAAGATTGTTTTTCAATTTTTAGGGTTAACGATATTTTTTGGGCTCATATGCCAATAGTTTCACACTTATTATTAATGTGCCCTCCAACCAAGGCATTCCGCACATGCCACACGCGCCACTTGCTGACCTGGCATTGCCACTTGCACTCAAGGTGCAACCAACACTGATACATCAACACAAACCGGGGATGCTTTCCGGTCTTAGTTTGGCGGTCACAAAGATGGGGCCGTACACTACGCTCACATTAAGAAAGCGTGAATAGGAATAAAATGGTCAAATAAATGAGGAAATAATGGTGAAAACTTTTTCACCCATAAAAACCATGCGGTTTCCACCTCCTCCCATTATTTCACCCTTTACTCTCTTCCTTCATGAGGCCAGGGTACGTTTCCATCTCGACTTGTATAAATAGGTCTTACCTATTTCCACCAGACGACAAGTCTTGGTCAGGAAAAAAAACACAACACTCTCAGAAAAGACAACTTTGCAAGATCTCCAAAAAGCTTTCATCTCTTGAAATCTTCCGAAGCTTTCACTTTCTGATACAAGTCGAGACACTACTCTTCTAGAATTATTCTGGTATCAACACCTTTCTTTGCTTCCCTCCCCAAATCAACCCTTCTCCTCCACTTTGTGACCGAATCAAGTCTAGAACGGCCATTTCTTGGTTTAGGCCGGACTTGTACGTATTGATCTCTCGAATCAAAAAGTGCTCACGTGCAACACATTTTTTTAGTGTTTAAACCAGTTTCTCACTCATCCACCGAATTTACCAAAATTGGCAGTAAAACGATTTTTACACATAAACACCTTCCTGCCTTATATTGCTCGACGACGACCACTGAATCCACAAACTCACGATCTTAAGCTCTCCCAAAACAGTTGTGAATCAACTTTACGACCATTCATCTTGGGTCATAACCCTAGAAACAAAACATTGTAACCATAGATGTACAACATCGCTTCTCCCTATTTTGTAATTGCGAAACTCTAAAATTTCTTGTTTGTTTCACAAAAAAATAAGCAGCAGAACTTCCTTTCTTCTTCGCTACACCACAACCTAACAATCAAATTCATCCGTAACTCCCACCCTTTAAAAAACAAAGAACACGACAACCTTCAAAACCAATTCTCTAACATCGAAAAAACTTATGAATCTTCTCGAACTCTATCTCCTCTATTCCCTCTTCCTCTCACCTTGCTCGATACCAAATGTAGGATCGATCAAGATAGAGGAGAATGCAACGCTTAAGCAATAAAACGTTACATTGATAATCGTTTGGTGTACATTCTCTCATGTCTTAACTGCCTACTTATAGTCTCACAAACTTGACGATCACTCAAAGTACTTTCATAATAAAAACAAACTCTAAATAAATCACACTTCTAGAAACACTAAGAAACTCTAAATATAGTAAAACTCTAAAACAAGCAACCGACACAACTTGCTCTTCTTGTTAATAACTTCCAAATATCGGTACGAGTGTGTCAACAACCTATGTTGATCCAACTTGATGGCGTCCAATCATAAAGATTGATCCATTGGATCGATCAACATCATATGTTGATCCACTAACCAAATCACCATATCTTGGTTTAACATTCAACACAATCGCATGTCCTTTCAGTTAAATTAACATAATCTTGTTGGATGTTCATCGCATGATTGAATTTTTTGCCCTAGTTTTTAAACGGGAATCTTGAACAATAATGATTTGTTGATTATTTTTCAATTAAATCGTTGATTCTGATTTAATTCGATGATAAGAGTTAGAAAAATGATAAAACTAAACAATTTATTGTACTAATTGAAGATAATTCTAACCTAGGGTTATTTTCTTAGTGCGTTAATAAAAATAAAGATTGATGTAGATGAAGATAAATTGGAGTAATGATAGTTACTCCTAAGGGAAAAGTGGAGGTGGAAAATAGGTGAGACCATTTCGCATTATATAATTCAATTTGAATTTTAGTTTTTGGAGCCAATACTTGTTTCTCCTGACATAAGTAATTATTTGTGTACAGAAGGTCAAAAAAGATGTCTAACAATCCTTGGCCAAATTAGCTATGCATCAAAATGGTGGTGTGTGATTTTGTTGTTTTGTGGCGAAGGATCTTCAGATCGTGTAATAGTTGGGTTGTGAAAAAATTCAAAAGCAAGTTCAATTAGCACTAGATATGTACTTGGTAACATAATGGATAAGCAAAAGCCAAAGAGTCCAAAGAGGAGAGCGGAAACAGAAAGAAATCAGGGATCTCTCTCTTCTTGTATATCGTTCTTTCCGGAGAGGGATAAATAACAATAAGCACTCGTCTTCAAGTTCTATATTGGAAATTACAGAACGACTTTTTGATTTCTAAATGCACAACATTGAAAATACATGGGATGGAAGGCAAACAAGTTATTGAATTATCACTGAAGTTTAATAAATTATTCATAAACTCCAAATTATAATTCAATCTTGTTTTACGGTGTTTGCTTTTCTCGATTCCTAGATTTTGAAATTAGAATCATGCATCAAATATTTCTGGTATGAACAAGGTAAACTGAAAGGCCCAATAAACTTAAGGAAGGCCCGATAAATTGTGTAACTTCATTTTCAGGTCCGTTGTATTTCTTCGGCTCTTCACGACCTCTTGAATTCGTTTACTTATTATCTAAAGTTGTTGGGATTACGAGTTGCTTAGAGAAAGTCTTATGGTGGAATGCATCAATCTTCCATCTTCCATGCCACCTCAGCACTTGGAACTGTGGATGAAAGCGCAAGTGTAATGGTGGAATAGTAGAAACGCCATTCTTAATAGCGTTAAAAAAACGTTATTCTTAATGGCGTTTTATGCCATTAAGAAAATAGCTTTTTTCTCAGCCATAGATTCTCAACAACTCAGTTTAAATCTACGGATAAAAAATGCTATTCTTAATGGCATAAAACGCTATTTTAATATGTTTTATGCCATTAAGAATATAACTTTTTTATCATCCGTTAGATTCTCAACAACTCAGTTTAAATCTACGGATAAAAAAAAACGATATTCTTAATGGCATAAAACGCTATTCTTAATAGCCTTTTTTATCTTTTAGCGCACTATTCTTAATAGGGTTTTACGCTATTGTTAATAACGTTTAACGCTATTCGTATTTGCGTTTTCATGGATTCCACGGACCCTTCCACCAAACCATGGAACCTTGTTTGGATTTTCCGTGGAAAACCCCAACTTGGAAGCCACTAGACTTGACATTCCATTAATTTTCCACACTTGGAATATGTTGGATTCCACCATAAGACTTGCTCTTACATGACACAATGATCACCAAATGAAAATCGCACACACCATCAGCCACGTAATATTTGCGGCTTCCACTTTTCACCGGGCTTGCAGGGGTAGGATCAGATGAAAACATTATATGAACACATTACATTTTGATGTTTCCATCATGAGGATAAAGTAGAGGGGAGAAAATGGTTAGCATTTGATGGTTCTTCTTTGTTTACTTAAACTCAAACAACACAATTATAACTAAAAGTAAGGGGCTAAGTAGCAAAATACCCCAAAATCGACCCATGGCTGTGAAAATGCCCCGGACGTTAGGGAAAAGATTAAAATGTCACCAAATCTTATCAAAATGCCCCAACCGTTACTTTGTCCGTTAGATATGATTAAGTGGTCAAATTAGTGCGCATGTGGTCCCGCACGTGTGAAGAGATGACAATGGTGTCATTGCAATTGGGTTTTGGGGTTTATTCTTTGTCTTGCTTTGCAAAAAAGATAAATGGTGGTTCAGTTATTGGAGAGCTGTTGATGCTGTTGCAGTTACAATAGCAGGTTGTATTCGAAAAAATTATAGAAACGAAGCTGTATTGTTTATTTGTCTGTAGATTTCTTAATTATCTTGCAAGTAGATATAAATAGCAGGTTGTAATAATTAAATGACTATAAGTTGGAAAGCAGGCTGGAAATGTCATGAAATTACTAGGCACTACATTTTTAGTCTTTAGTCTCCTATTGCTGCCTAGATGATCTCGTGTTTTTTCTATTTAGTTCCTGCAATGCAATCAGAGTAAAAGGAAATTCTCCTATCAGTTGATGGGATAAACTATTACTCTGCCAAGAAAAAAAAGAGCTGTTAAGCAATTTATTTTGATGGAGAACAATAGCTAGCACTAGTAGGATGTGAAGATGCAACCACCAAATCTTATTATGCTCTTATAAGATGTAATTGTATTTTGTTAGACTTGTGAAGTTAGTAGAGATTATAAGAATGCAATCCATTGTTTGTTATGTCACAAAACTTAATCATAATGTTGCACATTACAATCATAATCCAAGTCATTACAATCATAATACGATAAGCATCACAAAACTTAATCATAATCCAAGTCATTCGTGAATCTTTAACTGTGAACATTACAATCACAGATCTGGAATTATATGCATAAATCCATCATCGATCTCTGAAATTTGATTTGCAGAATTCCAACATTGTTTCCAGGTGAGATGTGTAAAATTGCATTGCTTGTAGAGGTGGTAGCTAGCCTTGAACCATTTTAGCCTTAATCAGAGCACAGCATTACCGTGGTCCATGGCAAACTAAGGCTACATGTGGCTTTTGAGTATGGGGTTTCATTGATCTCCTCTGTTTTCAAGTATGAATTTGTTGTAGCACAGTGAACAAATTCTCACTTGAACCGGCCCTGACCTTCTGTACCACTAATCTCGCCGATTACTATACTAACAACAGTGTTCAGGGTCTTACACTCATAATTGTGATTAACCAACCCCGTCTCATACCACTACTGCTTCCAATTTCTCTTCTTATTCTGTCTTAGCTAGCATACAAAATCACTATTTTTTCCTCATAAGAACGGTCATAACAAACTCTGTTAGGAACCATGAGAGCAATGTTCATGGATATATATACCTTCAGTTAGTGTAAGCAGAGTCGAGTAAAATTGGGGCGGATTGAGTTTTGTAAAGAAGTATTTAATTTGAAGATTGCTAAGCGAATTCACTATTAGAAACTCTTACGAGCCTCTCCCATGGAAATAAAGATAGGACTCCATCTTTCGTACTCAGTGACCGTTCTTCCTGAAATTGATTTTGTTAACGGGATTTAAGTCTTGGTATTGATCATAAACACAAATGAAAATGAAAGAAAAATTTGTCAAGCATAAGAAGAACACTTCAAAAAAAATAGGGGATTTTAATAAAGTACCACACTTCCTATTAGGTGTTCAAGAAAATGCCACCGTTTTTTTCAGACTTTATTTAATGCCACAACCGTTACCTATTCCGTCAAGGCCCACATGTTCGGTCATTTATCGCTGACCTGGTCAATTTTTGTAGATGTAATTACTTAACTATCCTCACAATCAGTTTATCCTCGCAATTCTTCTTCTCCCTGCTCTCCGCTTCTTGGAACTATGTGAAGAAACTATTGTGGTTGCGAGATTGAAGAAACTTAGGGGAAACGATAAGGTTTGATTGTTGGTGATGGCGATGATATTGGTTGGACAAGAAAAGTAGAATAAATATAACTGAAGAAAAGTTAGGGTTTTAATCTAAGTTGAAGACAACTAAGAATCGAGAAATCAAAGGTGAATTAAAGGGTTTTTGCTGGAATTGAAGATAGGGTTTGTGAGAATTAGGTATGTAACTGAAGAGTGGATCGGAGATTTGAATAATCACTTAATTAAGGTTTCGTGAAAAATTCAAAGGAGTTTTAAAAGAAGTAATTGATGGTGATGCTGAGCTTGAATGAACACAGGAAGTCGACAAAAAGGTAAATTAGTTTGATTTGAGTTAACTTTTTCTCGTTTTGATTTCTTCCTGAATATTAGATGAGAATTTGGAAAACTAGGGTTCCAGTTCTTCCCCATTTTTAATCTAAATTGAAGCTAGGAATCGACGAGGCGACATTAAGAAAGGAAGAAGACCATTTTGATGTGTGAAGCTAGGGATCGATGCGGTTCCAGTTCTTCCCCATTTTTGAGTCGATAAAAGGTGGGTTCAACTCAGATTTGATTTTGGATTGATTTAATTGCATAATTGATGTAATTTCAATAAGAAAGATTGAGAAATTTGTTGTTGGATTTAGGGTTTGTAAAGGAAGAAGAGATGATGAATTGCTGATTTAGGGTATGAAGCAGAGGGATGATTGATTATTAGATGTATGTTAGGACCACAATTGTGGGAAGAGCAACAACTACTGGTGGTAGTTAATGGTTGCACAGTTAAAGAACATGGTGCTGTGTGTGGGAGAGCTGCAGGAAATGACTTAATGAAGGTTTGAAGTGTTGATAGTTACAACTTAACTGCTGTAGGTTAGATGGATTGTTTGAATTGCAGGTGCAGATGCAGTTGTAGTCTGGTGGTAGCTGCAGCAGAGAGACAAGAGGGTTCTGATAGTAATTATGAACCAAGAAATGGAAGTAGAAATGATGTGTCTGCGATGATTGTATTACAGAGAGCAAGAAGTTGCTAGTACCTGAAAAGAGAGTGCTGATAGGTGTTGATTTGCAGATGGAGTTTGTTGGTGGCGTTGTGATGAATGATTGAAGCAGTACTGAACAGAAGGTTGCATCTGAAGTTTATGTTACAGAGAGAGTAAAAGGCAGTGCAAAGATCAAGTAGTTTTGGTTCTTCTGATGGTTTTGAGAAAATGGGAATAATGAATCTTGGTGTGCAGTTCTGATGTTAAAATCTAGAATGGTGATTTAGTCGATATGATTAAGTAGTGAATTTGTACTTGGAATTCTTTCAATCTTTATTAATTGATGTTTGTCTAACCCACATGAATTTCTAAACAACAGCCTTGATGACGTATCTAAATGCAAATTAGTAAACTCGGTAACGATTCGCTATGATGAATTGATTTAACTCGGTGGGATGATTCGAGGGCGTAGATGTCTTTTACTAGGTTGGATAACTGCCACCTATGCACTAACGGATGACAACATTGTTTTTTTAAAAAACGGGATGGAAAAGGTCAAATGTGTGGCATTAAATAAAGTCTGAAAAAAAGGGTGTCATTTTTTTGAACACCTAATTGGAAGGGTGGCACTTTATTAAAATCCCCAAAAAAAAATAATCATATTTACTAGTACTAATTCTCTGAGGCACAAGCAGATCTATGGTCCGTTCAATGTATATCTAATTTCAAAATGTGATTTCAATATTTTAAACGTTGCCAGAATGTATAATGATTGAGCAACACCACATTTTGGCTTTTCAAGCTGATCCATATCTTGCCTTATCCTAATCAAATTAAATTTAATATGTTGGCATACCAGAAGCCAAAGAATAAAAAGCAAAGTGCTTCTCCAAGTGGCCTACTTTAATCATTCCGATGGCTCTGCCTTCAACTTCCCGCTAGGTGAAAAGTTCTTGCACAGTGAACTAAAAGTTCAAGTGGGAACTTGAAAGGAAATTCATTCATGAATTGATGAGATGAACCAAAGCCATCATATTAACAAAAAAAAAACATACAATTATACTACTTTAGTCCATGTGCATAAAAACATATCACATAATCATTCTTCTTTCTTCTTCTTCCTCCAATTACATACTAACAGAAAATGATCCCAATATCAGGAGTTTCCATTGATGTTCTGTTAGTGTTACTGGTGTTTGTTTCCTCATCTAATTTACACATCTCAGTTTCCGGTTCTTCATTTAGTTTAACTGATACGAAACAAGTACTACAAGTGAATGAAGAAGTAGAAGCCCTTCTACAATGGAAGTCAACATTTATTAACCAAACTTCTTCTCTCCTTCCATCTTGGAATATAAATTATACTGATGGTACAATAAGTCCATGCAAATGGTATGGTATCACTTGTAACGACGAGGGAAGTGTCATGGAATTGAATCTCAGAGGTTTGGGTTTACAAGGTGAACTCCATGATTTTAACTTCACATCGTTCTCCAACGTAGTTAGTCTTTGACTTAAGCGAAAACAAGCTCTCCGGGTTCATTCCATGGCAAATTGGTAATCTTTCAAAACTCAGTCATCTTATTCTTTCCAATAATCTAATTAGTGGATTCATTCCTCAAGAAATTGGCAATCTGCATTCTCTCACTAATTTATGGTTATCTTTTAACCAACTGAATGGTTCAATTCCTACTTCTATATGCAATCTGACAAACTTGATTAGCTTATCAGTCCGTGCAAATAACCTTTCTGACGTCATTCCTCGAGAAATCGGAAATTTAAGGTCTCTTAGTGTTTTAATTTTATCCTCCAATACTTTCACTGGTTCTATCCCTCATGATATAGGAAATTTAAAGTCTCTTTATCACTTAGCTTTGAATATGAATAAATTAACTGGCTCAATTCCAACTTCTGTGGGTAAATTTTCTCTTTCTGACAATCAACTATCTGGGTCATTACCAACAGAATTAGGCAATCTAACCAAGTTGACGCTACTGTCTTTGGATAGTAATTCTCTTTCGGGGAGTATACCTGCTAGTATAGGGTACTGCATCGGGCTTACATATTTAAAACTTGGCAACAACAATCTCTCTGGACATATTACAAATGAGCAGACAACTATTTTGAAGGCAATATACCTCCTGAGTTTGGTTCACTTCATGACATTCAGATCCTTTCTTTAAGGTCAAACAAGTTCAATGGGTCTATTCCAGAAGAGATTACTCATTTGCATGAACTCCTTATTTTCACTTTTCAGTTTCTGCAATTTCTTCATCTACTTCAACTCAAACAACACCTACGAATATAAGTTAAAAGCTAATTAAAAAAATGAGAATCTCCCATCATTTCAACAAATGCACAACTAACAATGCAACAATAAAATTCGTCATGAGCGATTATCTTATTTTCACATTACATTACTGTTCTTTCGACAAAGACCTTGATTCTTTTAATTTCTAAATCATATCAAACACACTGACAAGGAAGATTTGAAATAAAAAACACACCAGCCTTCTGCACCCCATGAGCAATCACTACGGTGGCTGTCATTCAAACTAGGTTGGCACCACAACCACCACCAATCATTTGCAGAGGCAAAGAAAGAAGTCATACAAATTAACCCTGAACGAACCCCAGAAAATATTACATAATAGCGCAGCCTTCTTCTTCAATAAAATCAACTTTCAACTCTTCAAGAAAGGTAAGAGATTCCTTGAGATCTAATGGTATTAACTCCTTCAATTTCTCGCACTTCCGTATGCTTAATTTCCGGAGTGAAGTAAATGATCGCAAATCCGGGAGTAATGATAAAACAGGACAGCCAATCAATTCTAGTGTGCGGAGAGAATTGCTTCGATTGTTTGAGTTGGAGTTGATTTTTGGACATGAAAAAGATAATATGTTTTCACCTCCACTCTCCTTCTTGTTGCTAAGATCATCATTTTCTTTTTTCTTTTTTTCTTTTCTGATCGGTGTTGTTATCACTTGGTACAAACCTTTGGAATCATCTTTTATATTCAGAAATAGTCCTTCCAAATCATCAACATCCTTGTTGCTGTCTAGATCATCATCATTTTCATCTTCATCTTGACCTTCATCATCCTTGTTGTAGTCGTTTAGATCATAATCTTCAAGAAAACCTTGAAACTTAGAGCAATCTTGGATGGTTAGTTCTTGGAGACTGGGAGTAATGTTTTGGAGTAGTACGCTCAAGGGGATATATATCAACTCTGGAGAATCTTTTATAAGAATGGATGTGAGAGAGGTAAGTCTTCCTCCGGTGGTAAAGATTGAGGTTACTGCCTTGCTGTTGGTGTCTTCTAATTGCAAATGCTTAAGAGAAGGAAATGAGTTTGGTGTGCTTCTCAGTTTTGGGCATCCCCTGATCTGTAGATTCTCAAGGGAAAGGAATGAATTATAAATTGGAAGCTGAGGAGCAACCCATTTTCTTAGACTAATCATACTATAGATGTTCAAATGAACTAACGAAGGAAATAATGATATTGCAGAACCGCCATTACCATTATTGTAGTTGCTGTTTATTTCTTCTTCGTCTTCGTCTTGCTGGTAATAAAACTCTTCACACAAACACTTCACTGAATTCATTTTTTTAATCTGAAGAACCCTAAGGCGTGGGAGAATACCCAGCGTTGGTAGCTTCTCACATCTTCTGCAATCCTCAAACTTTATTTCCACTAAATTTGGAAGGCAATAGGATGAACCTATCCATTTTGGAAGCTTTAAACCCGGAAACTTCCATATTTTTAACTTTCTCACGTTAGAGTTAGGTTCGAGACCCTTCAACACCTCAGCAGACGACACTTCATCGGCATCAGAATAGAAAGAGTAGCTCCAACGAAGATACAATTTACGGAGATGCATCTTATCTTTTAACTTAGCTCTCTCTGCGTCAATAAAACCTCTCACAAATTTCAAATTGGAAATCTTCAACTCTTGTAGAGAATTTAGGTTGGTAATTCTTCGATCCCACCACCATTAAAAGAGATAGTGTTTCTGTTCTTCTCTATATAGCAATCTAACTTTTCAAGGCAAATTAGATTTGCTATACCACTACAAGCTACAAGAGGTTTTCCACTTCTCGTGGAACGCAAATTTCTCAATTTTGGCCAATTTTTAATTCCTCTGGGACATTCACAGGAACCTAATACCTGTTGGAAATCGTTTTGAGGCTAATGGTTGATGGGTATTGAAATTGGGTATTGGAATGACTCAACTTGGTGTTTAACCAAAACTGAATTTTATTTCTCAAACTTTGTTGTACAAGACTCACTTTTCTTTTCTTACACCACTCTTATTATTTGCTAGCTCACTTGGTTTTGGATGGTTTTGCAAGTGAACCATTGTTGCCTATTTATAGCCTCACTTACTTTCTAGATAGAACTATCTAGACTCTTCTTTACACTCTCATTACACTTATCTAAAGAGAATATTCTAGAGGATAATACCAAGGATAAGTATGGAGGGTTTTATCCTCACATGTCTAATACTCTCTTATCTAGAGAGAATACTCTAGAATACAATAAGGATAAGTATGGAGAAGCTTATCCTTCACATGTCTTATTTTGACTAATACTTATCTAACACATGACTAATACTTATTTTGTATTATCTATTCTAACACATGACTAATTAGATTTTTCTAGATTTAATCAAGTTTAATATTTTAATGCCCCCCTTAAACTTGATTTAAGAACTCAAGAATCTCTCGTAATTTGACGAAGACTTCGCTTTAACGGTTTCGTGAAAATATCCGCAACTTGGCCTTGAGAATTTGTGTATTTTAATTGTACCTTATTCTCCGATATGCATTCTCGAATAAAATGGTATCGTGTGTCGATGTGCTTGCTGCGGTCATGGAACACTGGATTCTTTGCTAAAGCCATTGCCGACTTGTTGTCCACAAATATTGTAGTCGGTTCTTCTGCTCCATTTTTAGCTCCTTCATTAAACTCCTTAGCCATATGGCATGACAAACACACGATCTTTCTTGCGACGTACTCAAACCCGCAAGTGGAGAGTGTGACAATCGGTTGCTTCTTCGAACTCCAAGTAAAGCCGGTATCTCCGAGGAAAAATACAAATCCAAGTAGTACTTTTTCTTTCATCTAAATCTCCGCCCAATCACTATCATTGTATCCAACAAGTTTGTACTTGTCCGATGACGAGTAAAATAAACCGAAATCAAGCGTACCTTTTAAGTAGCGCAAAATTATCTTGGCAGCCTTCGGATGTGTAGTCGTAGGTGCCTCCATGTAGCGACCCGATTAGCCCTACTCCATAGAGAATATCCGCCTTGTACAAGTTAAGTATCTCAAGCTTCCAACTAGACTCTTGTAAAAAGTTGGATTGACCTTCTCGCCTCCATCGATCTTTGATAGCTTGATTCCGCATTCTACGGGAGTAATTGCTTGGGATTACACTCCTCCATTTTAAATCTATTAAGGATTTCTTTCGCATATCCTTCTTGAGATATAAAAATTCCATTTTCTCGTTGTTTTACTTGAGCAGAGATAGTATGACATTAGACCGATGTCTGTCATCTCAAATTCTCTCGTCATCGCTTTCTTGAATTCTTGAACATTATTGGATTATTGCCGGTGAAGATCAAATCATCCACATATAGGCAGACGAGCAACTTATCTCCTTTTTCGTTCACCTTCACATAGAGAGCATGTTCATGCGGGCATTTCTTGAAATTATTTTCTTGGAAGTACTTGTCGATTCTCTTGTACCACGCTCTTGGTGCTGTTTTAGGCCGTATAAAGCCTTTTTCAACTTCAGGACTTTATTTTCTTGTCCTTTTACTTTGTACCCGGTGGTTGTTCGACGTATACCGTCTCTTCAAGATGTCCATTTAGAAAAAAGACTTGACGTCCATCTGATGAACTTTCCATCTATTTTGGGAAGCTAGAGAAATAATTAGTCTTATAGTTTCTAGACGAGCTACATGACCAAATACCTCATCATAGTCGATGCCTTCTCTTTGGTTGTAGCCTTTTGCAACCAATCTTGCCTTGTATCTTTTAACCTCTCCTTTAGCGTTTTTCTTGGCTTTGTACACCCATTTTACTCCAATTGCTCTTTGTCCTTTTGGAAGTGTCAAGCTCCAGTACTATTCTTCTCGATAGCTTTCATTTCTTCATTCATCGCTTTTCGCCATTTTTCACTTTCCATGACTTCATCAAAAGTTATTGGTTCACTATCTGCAAAAAGACAAAATAAAGATACATTGTCTCCATAGATATTGCTTAAACTCCTCGTCCGTAAGGGCCTTTTTGGAGCTCTCATCTCTGATGATGGATCATCATGATGCGCTGCTGGAGGTGATGGTGGTGGTGAAGCATATGGAGCAACCCGGTTCGGTGGTTGTTCTTCTTCTTCCTCTTCTAGAATAGGAAGAAAATTGTAATCCTTTTCTTGAACGCCGAAATCCGGAAGCCTTCTTCATCTAACTCCACATCTCTTGCTTGTGACGACCTTTTTATTGATTGGATCATACAACTTGTATCCTTTGGATCGAGAGTCATAACCGATAAATATGTACTTGGCACTCCTGTCATCCAATTTTGTTCTCAGTGACTCGGCACATGAGCATATGCGATACTTCCGAATACTCGTAAGTGTGAGATGCGGGTTTTACTCCGCTCCAAGCTTCTAAAGGAGTCATGTTCCTCACGCTTTTTGTGGGACATCGGTTTATCGGGTAAACCGATGAGTCAACCGCTTCGCCCAAAACTCCCGGGCACTCTCTTTGTCTTGACATACTCCGGGCCATGTTGAGAATTGTTCTGTTTCTCCTTTCGGCAACTCCGTTTTGTTGAGGTGTGTATGGAACCGTAAGAGGCCGACGGATTCCATTGTCTTCACAAGTATGCCTCGAACTCCTTGAAGTAAATTCTCCTCCTCTATCTGATCTCATAGCCACAATTTGAAAGCCACTTTCTTTCTCCACAAGGGATTTAAATTTCTTGAAATTGGAGAAAACTCCGATTTTTGTTTCAAGAAATAAACCCATGTTTTTCGACTAAAGTCATCGACAAATATGAGGAAATAGTTATTTCCACCATACGAGCTTGGCTTTATTGGTCCACAAACATCTGTGTGTACCAGCGCAGCGGTTTTGTGGCTCTTGAGAATGTTTCCTTGGGAAAACTTTTTCTGAAATGTTTTCCAAGTAAACATCCTTCACACAACTGATCCGGGTGGTCAATTCTTGGCAAACCTCTAACCATCTTTTGTTTGGACAATAATTTTAACCCTCCAAAATTAAGGTGTCCATACCTAAGATGCCATAACCATGACGAGTCTTTAATACAAGCGATCGGACATCTCGCATGATGTCATTTTGAATGTTCAGATAGAACATCCTATTCCCGTCATTGGCACCTTGGCAATCAATTTTCCTCTCCTATCTCTTATGAAAAGACTAAGGTTTTCCATATTCATCCTATAGCCTTTTTCTAAGAGTTGTCCCAAACTTAATATATTCATTTTTACGTTAGGGACGTAATAAACATCGGAAATAAACTCATGATTTCCATTTTTCAACTTAATTAAAATTTTGCCAAGACCACTCACCGGAGTTTTCGCTCCATTTCCAAATGTTACGTTCTTTAAACCGATTCATCAAGCTCCACGAACTTCTCCTTAGTGCCGCACATATGATTGCTTGCTCTGTATCAAGCACCCATGTACAATTCTCACTGTGGTCACCTCCTTTGCATGCCACCAACAAAGTCTGGTCTCCTTCTTTTTCTTTATTAGCATAATTAGCTTTTTCTTCGACGTTATCCGATGAAAACCAACAATCTCGAGCATAATGACCACGCTTATGACAATTATAACATTCAACTTGAGATTTGTTATTCCTTGGCCTATTATTGTTGCGCCATGAATTATCTCCTCTGCCACGACCTCTTGTGGAACTTGACCTCTGGCCCCTTTGATCATCGTCATTCTGCTTGCCTCTTCCTCTTCCTCCATAGTAGCCGCGTCCTCTTCCTCTAGCATTACTACCTAACTCTCTCCTTTGTCTTTCAAAGTGAGCTTTGCTTGTAGAACTTGTTCTATCTTGCTCCCTCTTTGCTTCTCTTTTTCATTCTTTCTTCATGGGCTTGTAGCGATCCCATGAGCTCATCCACGGTCATGGTTTCGACGTCTTTGGACTCCTCAATTGCGACGACGATGTAATCGAAATTTTGGAACAGTGACCGCAATATTTTTTTCGATCACACGATTATCACTCATGACCTCACCATTTCTTCTTAGTTGATTGACAACAACTAAAACTCTTGAAAAATAATCCGATATTAATTCAGACTCTTTCATGGAGAGAGATTCAAACTCACCTCTTAGAGTTTGCAACCGCACCTTCTTTACTTTGTCCACGCCTTTGATGGAATTTTGCAAAATCTCCCATGCTTGCTTTGCATTAACGGCTCTTGATATCTTCTCGAAGGACGACTCATCCATGCCTTGATAAAGAAGGAAAAGAGCTCTTTTATCTCTCTTTCTCGAAATACGTAGTGTATCCTTTTCAGCTTGTGGTAGCGCCGCTTCATTTTCCGGTTCGACATAACCTTTTCTATTATCTCCCACGCATCTTGCGAGCCTAGTAACGCCTTCATTTGAATGCTCCAGTTGTCATAGTTTTCTTTAGTGAGTTTAGGAATTTGGAAGGGAAACATTTCAGTAGCCATTAGGACCTTGGCTCTGATACCACTTTGTTGGAAATCGTTTTGAGGCTAATGGTTGATGGTATTGAATCTGGGTATTGGAATGACTCAACTTGGTGTTTAACCAAAACTGAATTTTATTTCTCAAACTTTGTTGTACAAGACTCACTTTTCTTTTCTTACACCACTCTTATTATTTGCTAGCTCACTTGGTTTTGGATGGTTTGCAAGTGAACCATTGTTGCCTATTTATAGCCTCACTTACTTCTCTAGATAGTTCTATCTAGACTCTTCTTTACACTCTCATTACACTTATCTAAAGAGAATATTCTAGAGGATAATACCAAGGATAAGTATGGAGGGTTTTATCCTCACATGTCTAATACTCTCTTATCTAGAGAGAATACTCTAGAATACAATAAGGATAAGTATGGAGAAGCTTATCCTTCACATGTCTTATTTTGACTAATACTTATCTAACACATGACTAATACTTATTTTGTCTTATCTATTCTAACACATGACTAATTAGATTTTTCTAGATTTAATCAAGTTTAATATTTTAACAATACCACGGTCTCCAAATTGAAAAGGTTGTTGATGCATGACTCGGATAATCCTTTGATCTTAGTATCAGAGAAATCCAGGCACCTTAATCGTGTCAATCCTCCAAGGTCTCTAGGTAATGCTTCTAACTTGCTACAACCTTTAAATTTAAACTCTCTTAGATTCTTCAAAGACCCAATCTTATCAGGTAAAGCTACTAAATCACTGCACTCGGATAGATCTAATGTCTGCAAATTAGTAAGCTGAACCACGTAATCAGGTAGGTTTTTAACATCCGAATTTTTTTTTTTTGATCGGAAGAGAAAAATATATTAAGAGAAAGAAGGATTTACAAAGTCTACAAAGTGTAGACGAAGAAAAAAGCAAAAACAAAAACAAAATAAAAGACGTGGGACATTAGCAAAAGACTAAGTCCCGAGTTATTTACTGATGTAAGAGAAATTATTGTGAATCTTGTTTCCCATAGCCGTAGCCTGGTAAGAACTAAAGTTTTTGCCTCAATACAAAGTTCAGATCGGTTTTTGAAACTATAATTGGCTTCAAAAATTCTGCAATTTCTTTCTCTCCATAAAATCCAAGTTACACCCTTGAGGAATAAGATCCCATATCAATGTACCAAGCACTCGAAATATGATTATTAGTCCAAGTATGCGCCAAAGAAAACATCGTTTCGGGAAGACCCATGCCCAATTTGGAGTGATACTAGACCAAATCTTATAGGCTACTTTGCTGAGTGAATAAGAATATGATCTTGCGATTCGGACTGTCTCCACAAAGGATACAGAGTTTGTATAAATCCATACCTTTATGTCGCGACATGTCCGGTGAGTTTAACTTACCATGCCTGCACACCAAAGGAGGAAGTTGATTTTGGGAGGTACGCGCTGATCGCCAAGAGAATTTGAAAGGAAAATCGGGAATACCTTCCTCTGCAACGAGCTTGGCATAAAGAGGTTTAACTGAAAAATCCCATAGGAATGAAGGACCCATCTTCTTGTATCGAAAGTGTATCCCTAGTTGGAGGTGATGATGCAATGATATCCAAACAAAGCGACAAAGGAGTTTGTCTCGAGTTAGTTAATGTTCTCTTAAAATGAAATTGCCAAGACCCATCCGCAGTAATATGTTCATCAACACTTGCAAGCGCAACCTATCCGTTTATAAAAGAAGTAAAAGAAGTATCCAAACTACGACTTCCAATCCATTTATCGTGCCAGAAGAAAGATATTGACGTATCGAATGTAAAGTGAGAGTGGAATTTTCAGAGATTAAAGAACTCATTTCCGTTATCGTTCTCCAACATGAAACGCCATGAGGAGTTTTAACCTTACCGGAATCCAAAGATGAGAACAACTCTCCATATTTTTTCTGTGATAAGCTTATACCACAATTGTGACTTTTCCACCCCAAATCTCAAAGACCACTTCGCCAATAAAGCTTGATTCATTTTCCTTAGGTTGAGCACTCCAAGACCTCCTCTCTCTTTGGTAGCACCCACTTGTTTCCAGTTGATCAAATTTGAGCAACTTCCACTGCTGCCACTATGATGTTTCCATAAAAAATTCCTCATCTTCTTTTCCAAAGCATTGATAACCGAAACAGGAGCTTTAAAAAGAGATAAGTAATACATGGGAAGAGAAGTAAGAATGCATTTCATCAAGGTCAGTTTACCACCTCTTGTAAGAGAGATTTGACTCCATATTGAGAGATGAGCATCAAATCTTTCTAAAATTGGGTCCCAAATTGCTTTAGAAGTAACTTTTGCACCGAGAGGCATTCCAAGGTACAGTAAAGGTATAGAGTCAGTTCTACAACCTAACTCCACCGCCTAACTGTTAATTTCTGGGATGTCTCAGATGGCAATGATCCTTGTTTTTGAGGTGTTAACTTTAAGGCCTGCAATATACTCAAAACACTTTAAGATCGAGAATAAGTTAATTATCTCTTCCTTCTTGTTGTCCACAAAAAAGATGGTGTCATCAGCATAATGAAGATGGTTCACCACCATCCCATTTTCAGTCATAGAAAACCCATTGAAAAAGTGAGAATTTGCTGCTTTATCCACATATCTAGAAAAACCTTCCATAGCGATATTGAATAAGAGAGGTGACAGAGGGCAACCCTGTCTTACACCCCTAAAGATGTTGAAGTAACCAAAAGCAGAGCCATTAATTAATACCGAGAAAGAGGCAGTAGAAAAACAGAATCTCATCCACCTACACCACTTGTCACTGAAACCCATTTTCTGCAATATAAACTCCAAATATCTCCAATTAACTCTATCAAATGCTTTTTCAAGATCAATTTTGCAAATCACCCCAGACTTGCCAGATTTTAATCTAGAATCCACCAGCTCATTGGCAATCAGAGTACCATCAATGATTTGTCATCCTTCAATATAGGCACATTGAACATGAGATATTATTTTTGACATAACTAACTTCAATCTAGAAGCTAAAACCTTTGCAAGAATTTTGTAAACACTAGTAAGTAAACATATGGGTCTGTAATCCTTAATAGTTTCTACATGCTCCTTTTTTGGGACTAAGGTGATAAAGGTAGAGTTATGTTTCATGTCAATACAACCCTTCTCACAAAATTCTGCAATAGTATTCATGATGTCGCCCTTTAAGAAGCACCAGCAATTCTTGAAGAAAATTATAGGAAAACCATCCTACGGGAGCCTTATCTTTTCCTAAATCATTAATAGCTTGAAGTACCTCAAACTTCAGTAATATTAGCATCAAGAATACCAGATTCAATATAGTTAATACTGTCAAACATAATACCTTCAAGAGAAGGTCTTATAATTTCTTCTTCTTTGAAAAGGTTTTCATAGAAACTTACAGTGTCTTTGTTGCGAGTAGATTTATCGGATATCGAGATCACCTTCTATGTATAATTGCTTGATTCTATTACTTCTTCTTCTCGCAGTAGCCCTGCTGATGAAGAAAGATGTGTTCCTGTCACCCTCTTTTAGCCATTTCGAGTTAGATTTAATCCTCTAAGAGATCTCCTCCATTTGTGTAACTTTCTCAAACTCGGCTTTTAGTTCCAACTTCTCATTTTGTTGTCAAAGGAGATAACAAAATGTCTTCACCCAAAGAATCAAGAGAGTGTATTTCAAATAAGATGTTCTTCAATCTAGCCGGGATATGACCAAAAACCTCATTGTTCCATTGTTTGAGTTTTTCTTTAAGAGCTTTAAGCTTGCACCACGAGATTGTGCTCGGATTACTGCAAAACAAAAAGAAGACCACCAATTTTCCACCATTTCAATGAAACCATTCTCAAAAACCACATAGTTTCAAACCTAAAGGGCTAGGTCCCCAAGATGGATCGTAGATATCTAGAAGAATTGGAATGTGGTCCGAGGTGGGTCAGCTTTGGCTAGTTGGGGAGACAAAGGGAATTTTGTTTCGAAAGAAGGAGATATGAGAAATCTGTCCAGTCTACACATCTTTGGGTTTGATTGACCATTTGACCATGTATATCTTGCTCCTTTGAGAGGTAGATCGATAAGGTCATGGTTGAAGATGAAATCAACAAATTTCTCGCATACTCTGTGTTATCCTTGTGCAACCTTTCTTCTCAGCACACTTAGAAATGACATTGAAGTCTCCACCCAAGCACCAAGGGAGATCCCAGTATCTACATATGTTGTCTAACTCGATCCAGAAGTTAGATCTTTCATGTGGTTTATTAGGTCCATAAACGTTGGTAAGAACCCATTAAAACCATCACTTTTGTTGATACAGGATATGGAGAGAGTGTAGTCTCCTACTAAGGAGTCGTAACCTCCAAGAACTCCTTGTTCCATAAAATCAGCATGCCCCAGAATTTCCCATGGACCTGTTGATGTGTCCAACCATAATCGAATAACCACGATTTGTTCGATGTCATAAGATGAGCATTGCATCATTTTGGTTTCTGCTTGAGAATGATAATAGGAGCCTTAACCAATTGTATCATCTTTTTGACAATTATTCTTCTATTGTTTGAACAGAGGCCTCTCACGTTCCAAGTTAAGATTTTGATTCATTTATCACACTCAAATCCCATTTTCTTGATTTTCTTCTTGCACGGACACCAATATTACCAACACGTAATGGGGAAATCAAGCCTTCTACATTCGATAAGTAGCCTTTTTGGAGTGCATATTGTATCACTGACTTAGTAAGCGTAGTAGCATCATCCAAACAGCTCTTCCTTGAAGGTTCAAAACCAGGTGGGTATGTCGGAGATGATGAGGAGGAGGATATGTAATGATCTTGAGAATCCATATGAACAATGAATGTGTCTTCTAATCCTTTTAGGGCTCGATATTTCTCCTTAGGCTCATAGATATGTGTACTTTGCACTCCTTTAAACTCTATTAATGTCTGAATAGCAAAATCTTTCATGATAACTGGGGGGTTTTCCGTCTTGCTTGTTACGTTCTTTAAGACAGGGCCTTCCATCGAAACCTTCAAAATAAGAAATCTTGTCGAATGATTGGGCATACACTCAAAGCCGATACCCATTTGTACTCCCAAATTGAAAAGCCTTTGTACTTGGTTAATAACCACCTAGGTACACTTATAGCTTCTGTCATTTGGACATTAGGTCTTGATATATTTAAAAGATGATTGTGGATGATGGGTTTGAATGTTTTTGCCAATTTGAAGGAGGTTGGTTGTTGAATGATGGGCGGGTTTTTGAGGATGGGTGTATTTCTGATTGATGATGGAAGGGTTATGAGTGGATGGATGGGTTTAGTTATGGGGTCAATAAACTTGTAGGATTTTACTAAGAATTTCCTTAGCTTTGAATTGGGGGTTGTTGGATGGATAGGGATGGGTTTGATTTGTTTTTGTTTGTAGGTACAGGTAGTGGGTGCATGTTTATGACTAGGTTCAATTGGCGATGGAATATCCGTATCATCACGTGGTGCATCCACCTCCGTTTCATTGGCTTTAGCAATTGTTGTCGGTTGAATGATGGCAAATGAAGTTGTCGTTTCCCAGTCGGTAGAGAAATTAAGCTTAAAAGATGGAATAATGTCAATTTCCATTGGTACCACCTTATCCATCTCCACTTTATTCGACCTCACCCCATGAGATATGTCGGACTCAGCTTTATCTTTTTCCCCGTGCACGATCTTTTTCTTGTTTGTTCTTTTTCCACGGCTCTTAGATTTTCCCCACCTCCTAGAATTTCCATGATGAGCCCTCTTACTTTGAGATTTTGAAAATTCTTGTTTATCGACCAAATTCTTTTGATGATCCGGTGAGATTGTTGAATTTTGAATAGAATCCGCTACATTGCTATAATTGTGTCTTTGACCACCTTTTTCCGATTCAAAATTATCTTTCAAATCTTGTGTCCTGGATTGCCGAGTTGACCGTGCACTTGGAACGTAGCTCAGATTTTCCTTCGACCGTGAATTATTGTTCCGGTGGGTTGATGGATCTTCAGCAATGAAGATATTTGCAGAATAATTTCCGGTATCTGTTACCAGTGTAACTAAACGAGGAACATGATTAATTCCTTTCTCATTCCTTATTTTCATTTTAATTGCCGTAAGATCTTGCAATCTTAAGGATGTTGGATGTATCAACAAAACTTCTCCACAGAAACTCCCAAGAGAATGCATCACTTTTGCTGACCAATACTGAAATGGAACTCCATATATTTCAATATAGAAATCCGTAGCAAGAGTTGGTCTTGTGTTCCATAACTTAGTATTCCATCGAAACATTTGAGTAACTTACATTTTGGAAATTAAAAATTCCTTCCACTTGATGATTTTTCGAAACCTCTTGTTCCATATAAAAAACCGCTTGACTTGAATTTATAGGAAATAACCTCAAAGGAATGGTCATATGATTTGTGGCTCGAAGATCTTCGCTAATGCTTTCCCATGATGTTACCTTGGTTGGTGCAGAAATCACAAATGTATCTTTCCATTTTCCCAGCAAGTTGTGTTTGTCTTGCTGCTTAATGGTAATCGACATTGAGGTATGAGTTGTAACTTCCTTAAATGGTGCGGCTAATATATTGCAGAAGAACGGAGATTTGTTTTGAATTTCTGGTTGTGGAGGGGTTGTCTTATGTAAATGTTTGGATGAGGTAAAGTCTGTTCTAACCGCTTGAGCATAGGATCTACTGGGGTCGATTTTAGAGGGCACAGGATATGAAGGATATGAAGGGTATGTAGACGGACTTTTCTGTAAAATTTCCCCCAGCAATGTTGCAAAAGAAAACCACCCTTCAAAACAATTGCCAGATGGGATGTAGAACGAAACAGGATCAGCTTTAGGATTTGGTTTGGATAATAGGATGAACAGATAAAACCCACTTTGATTTGATAGTTTATTGATCGTAAACCAAATTCTATTAGATTCATGTTTCCATGAATGTTTGCCTGCATCTCCATTTTTTGCAGCTTCCAAAACAATATTGTGAAGGAGTTTTGCTAAAGGTAATGGGAACGATCCTCTGGTTGAACCGTTAGAGTAATATTCGGTAATGGTGATTGGGGCTGTTGGATTTAGAATTTTTTTTGAAATTTTAAAAAACTTACGATCAATCTTGGCGTAACGATTATCTGAAGACATCCTAAACACTACGGAATACTAGGGAGCACTAGAGAGGATCTATTACCTAGAGAACCTGATCTAAAAACCTATTAGTTTTGAAAAAATGCAGAGAACGGAGAATGGAGGAGGAGAGAGAACCTGATCTAAAAACCTCATTTGTTAACATCCGAATGCCAGAGATCTAGGTGCCTTAACATCTTCACAGACCCAATACCGACAAGAATCATTTTAACATTTTTGCATCTATGAAGCACTAATGTCTGCAAATTGTAAAATTGATTGATGGACGCATTATGTCTCTCATGAAACTTACAATAAGACAGATCCAGGTACCTCAAACGCATATGTTTAAATATCCAAGGAGTGTCTAGATTATGCCAACCAAGCAAACAAACTACCCGAAGATTCTCACCATGGAGTAAATATTTTTCCAAATGATCACTTTCAAGCAAAAAAATGGACCTCAATCTTTTTGTTTTTATCAAGATTTTTGAAAATGATTTTGATTTATGATCGTCTAAACTCAACCGCAAACGGCGAAATTCAGAAATAGATTCCATTTCACTGGAATTTACAATCTTGATACCATGAACACCATTGACACTCTGGGCAAGATCATGTACCAAATCATGCATCCTACATGTTTCTATGTCGCCTAACTCATTCTTTGTTACGTCTTGGAAAAACGAATTAGCAAGTAAACTATGGAAATAGTCATTACCGACATCTTCTGGTGATATTTCTTTCCCAGTATGAGATGAATGAAGGAACCCTTCACCCATCCACAGCCGAATTAAAACTTCCCTCTGAATGACCCAATCCTTTGGAAATAAAGAGCAATAAGAAAAACAAAGTTTCAAATGAGATGGTAATTTATCATAACTCATCTTTAATATCGATATGATTCGGGTTGATGCATCTCTCGAACTCAAACTGACGTCGTCGCGAATTGACAACCAATCATTCTCGGTTTTATGCAAGCACATAAGACTCCCAAGAATATTCGCAGCAAGTGGTAAACCACCACATTTTCTTGCAATTTCATCTCCTATACAAGTCATTCTTGGAGTCACTATTGCCCCACCAGGAGAAAAGGCTTTTGTCTTGATGATAGACCAACAAATACCATGAGGTAAGTTTCTTAACATGTATGGTGGGACAGCACCTCCGACAAGAGAAGCAACTTTTTCGCTGCGGGTAGTGACTAAGACTTTACTACCATAAGCTCCCAAAGTTAGCAAACCTCTAAGTTTAGCCCAATCTACTGGATCCTCATTCCAAACATCATCCAAAACTAACAAATATTTTTTGTTACTCAACTCTATTTGACGTTTATCAACCAAAACAGCAGAATTAGAAAACTTATCACACTTCCTATTTGTAACCGACTCAATTATGTTGATTAAGATCTTTTTGATATCAAAATCATCAGATATACAAACCCAAGCTCTGATCTCAAAGTTTCTCATTATCGAGTCATCTTTGTAGATCAATTGAGCAAGTGTAGTTTTTCCTGATCCACCCATACCAACTATGGAAATTACAGAAAAATTTTCATGTTCACTAGGATTTGAAGAAGATGAAGAGGATGCTGATGATGATATGTGAGGGGTATTATTTAACATATTTATTATGATTGCCTTATCATTATCTCTTCCAAGGACACTTGATTCATCTACAACGGATGTAACTAGTCGGTTTTGTTGGATAATATTGTGATCATAAGTGTTACTATCAGGGGTAGATATTTGAAAATGAAACTTCCCCATACTCCTAGAAATTTCCTCTAGAGTTCCGTTAATCTGTTTGATACGATGAGCCATCTTGAAGCGTAACAGAAGCGAGTTGGAGGAGGAAAAAAATTGTCGTACCTTATTTCTTTTGCCACCCATTTCAAATTGACGCATGGCTTCATAAGAAAACTCGTCCAGAACATCATCAGCATCATACACAACATCCTTGAGCCTTTTTAACAAAAGTCTCACAACCTCGGATTCCTCTTGCTGCTTCTCGGCATCAGTTGTTACAGCGGCTATCATCTCCAAAGTTCCTTTGAGTTTTTCCAGATCATCATGCACACTCCAAGCCTCACTTATCTGTTCGGAGACAACAAAGCTCAAATTTTTCAGTAATTCAGTGGCACCACTCACAACTAACTCTTGGATTACCATGATAATAATGAAGAAGGAAAGTTAGGAAAAGAAATGAATGGATGGATGAGGGAAGATCAGTTAAACCAAGAGTAGAGCAATATAAGCAAAGATATCTAGAATGTATAAACTCAAACTTGTTTTTGAATTTCGATTATGGTATTAGAGGGGTATAGGAATTAGGTACTTATAGAAGATTGAATTAGGTATTCTCATCTCTTTCTTGTGGAAGGAAAAAGAAAATCCGGAATGTGAATAAGAAGCTTGACAGGAAAACTAGGTAGAACATGTGCCTGTTCTTTTCTTTTATTGGTATCGAATAATTTGTCTATAAAGAAAAGAATCCAGTCATTCCCTATAGTGTATTTAAATCTCTCAACTTATTCTGCTATTTGGTTAAAGATTTCTACCTGAATATTGATCAATTCAAAAATCACTTAAAAAGAAATTTATCTTTCAAAAATGATAGAAAACTATTTGGTTTCGAGTAACTATTTTAAATGATGATATTCATCCCAACAGATTACCAATATCGAAGATTTAGAATACATAGATGATGAGTATATTAGCATCCACCTAAATCAAGAAGTAAATAGTTAATAACTAGCTGGCTTTCAAGCAGTACTGAATTCCACTGCTATTCTGCAGCAGCTTGAAAAGCATAATAGACTGTCATTCAAAGTGGAACTAAGTAAAGGAACGATTCAACAGAATTACTTTTCTTTTACAAATAAAAAAAGTAAAGTAGAAATGACAATGTTTGTTGCAGAAATAATTTTTTCTTTATTTATGCTTGTTGGTGAGACTCATAATCCATTAGAGATGCTAGATAAAAGTTAGCCTGGAGATTGATTACGTGCAATATCCGGATAAATGTCCAATTTAAGGGTAATACATGCTCATGTTTGATTATTTTTTAAACAATTTCCGGCATACTTATGAGTTATGATGTTTCTATCAGATTTCAAATTCCGCATGTGGAATGTGGCATGTAAATTAATTTAAGGATATGACTACAATGATAATCGAAGGATGCGACGGTCATAAGGCCGCTAAAGTCTTTACAATTGTGATTCCAACACCCACTTTGTTTATTATCTGGGAAAAGTATATATACCATTTCCTCCCTTCTGACCGAAGATTTGCACCGAGCTGTGCACTTTGGGGGAATCAACAGTCCACGATGCACCTCTAAACATTGGGATTAGCAGTGGGGCAGGAGTGGGCCCCACTCCCCTCTCACAAAGTGTATGTTGCGGTTCTTTTTTTTTTTTGTACGTTAATCATTTTTGCTTCTATAAAGAGTGGTCTTTCATTTTCTTTTTATTTCTGCCTATTTTAAGACAAAGTAAGGATATGACTACTGACATGATAATATGATATTAAGAAGACGTGATGCTCATGGGGCCGCTAAAACTTTTCTTCTTTAATATCCAACGCTTTGTTTGGAATTTACCTCAAGTATTCAAGTTTCAGTTTTTTTTTTCTTGAAAGTTTTCTCACTCTGACAAAAATTTATACGCAAGAATCATCTTAAATATAGGGAATAAACTTAAGACAAATTAAACTTGCTATGATATGTGGTAATTTGATTTCGAGTTTTTGTTGTTTTGAAAACAGTGAAAACAATGTTTTAAAAAGCGAAAACGTGGGGCGAAGCACTCTCATACCAAAGCGTAAAGCGGTGCGAAAGCGGAAAGCGAAAGCGAGCTTTTTGAAATATATAATAATACATACAAATAAGAAGTTACCAACCTAATAAAAAAAAACTATGAAGTTTAGACATAATGAAAGAAATTATTAGACAAACTAAGCATATGGCATACTGATATTGCATATTCTACCCAAGAGCTATTTAAATATACTAGCCACGAATGTCTGCATCATTCATATTATCATGTAGATAGTCATCGTCCTCGTGATCATCATGCCCAATAAATTAGGTTTATTAGTATTTAGTTGCAAAACGTGAAACAGGCCTTTCTGGGCTTCACAGATCGACTTTTCAACTTCTAATATAAACCAATTCGTAAAGCGGCGCTCTAGAAGCGACTAGGACCTGAAGCGTAAAAAAGCGCTGTAAAGCGCGACCAACAAACGCCTTTTTAAACCATGAGTGAAGATGTGACAGAGAGTGTGATTACCTGATAACGATTCTTATCAATGGGCGCTCACCACTAACCAAAATTGCCAACAGTACTCCATGTCCTGATACAGGAAATCTTGTTGACAACCCTGCATATATGTAGGAAAATAACGTCAGGGGTTCAGATATATATATATATATGAAAACCATTTCCACCATTGAAATCAGTTATAGAGAGCTAGAAGAATGCAATAGAAACCACAATGGAAAGCAAATAAATAAATTTTTGAGCAACTTTTGCAACTAACAGCAAAGACAAAAACATTGGCATTTGGTTCCATAATTCAAGTCTGATGTACCATGCCGGTTATGAGACATGTAGTATCTCTTACCACTTCCCTGCGGCCTGCCGGCCAAGGAAGTAGAAGAGTATCTACAAATTTGAGTTGTGAGCAACAATTATCAATCCCTATATAACCAACACAAGCCCATAACTGTACAGATTAAATCCATTGCATCTCCATTCTTACTAATAGGCAGTCGGTAACCTAGAATGAAAAGGAAAATCTCTGTTAGGAATTTCATCGAACAACTCATAGGAAAACTGTAGGTTTTGCTGTCCATCAGTGTAAACCTACGGAGTTAAACCATAAAATTGAGGGGATTGGGTTTTGAAAACTAAAGTTTAACTTGACGAAGATGACTAAGAATCCAAAACTAAAATAAAATCGAATGATTTTTTTGAATAGCTGGATAGATAGTTGTGAAATTGCAACCGCTGCACTAGACATGGTTGTGGTATGAACGCGGATTTGGGGTGGACAGTTTTCAAATCAGGGGATAGGATGAAGCCGTCGAATGGTAAATCAAAATCAATGGTATCCCTTATCTATCTAATTTTTTTTGGGAACATTATTTAAATACCTCTCAAAATTCGCCCCTTAAAATATATCCTTATTCAATTTTTAAAAATATCCCTCCTTATAAAAAGTGGAAGGAAATAGTAAAAGTTGCTTTTAGAAGTGGAAGCAACTACCACAAGTTGCTTCCAGAAGTGGACGCAACCATCACAAGTTGCTTTCAAAAAGTGAAAGCAACTTTCTTGACTCCAAAAAAATTATTTTTTACCCCTCGGGGGAATTTGTGCAAAATCAACAGAAATGGAGGGTCTTTATAACATTTCCACATTTTTCTTTCATGCACCTAAAATACAATTAGCCGTCCAATAAAGATGCAAAATTAAAAAAGACTCGCATAAACTAGGGATACAAAAAAAATAAAAAATAAAGATATTATAAAACAATTTAAAAAATCCCTTATCAATAAAAATCTGATAATGTCTAAGTTACCCTTGAGTAAATGCGTCAACAATTTTTTTTTGAAGGACAACAGGAGCAAAAAGCCCCAAATTTCATATATTTTCTAGAAGATTTACATAATCAAATACATTGTAATTGAAATACATGAAGAAATACAAATATTATGTATTATAAAATACAACAAAAGTACTAAATACATGCATTCCATTGAGGAGGTTGATGATGAAGGGATGGTGAGAAACTGCTGATTCCACCATTTGAATTTTCGTTCTTCAATGAGAACAATTTTCTCTTCTTCATGAAGATAAGATACTCCAAAAAAGAGTAATTTGCGCGGTGCATCAAAATTGCAATTACATCCAACAGCCATGGATCTTCATAAGTATGCAGATCTACGTCACTCCAGTGTTAATTGCGCTTGAATATATTTTGAAATGATTAAATCAATCGATGGAATCGCCTTAAATGGCTATATGAAACTGAATAATCACCAAACTAGGGATTATACTTTATTTAGATAATACTCCCCCGTCTTAAAATAAGTGTCCTAATTGACTTTGTCAAAATAATAAGGATTTCCTATAAAAAGTCATGACTAACCCTTGACTAACTTATTTAATTTTAACTTATTACCAAAACTAAATAGAAGTATTAGGAATTTAATAACTACTCGTAAATATTTTCATTTAAAAAAGAAATGACAATTAATATGAAAAAATATTGAATGGATTTTTTTCTTATATATGGTGATGGTATTTATGATTTGGAATTAAATTTATATTAAAAATGATTTTGTAATTATAAAAAATAAAGGGTATATTTGACAGTTCAAGGGAAAAGTATGTCTATAAACAGAGCGGACAGATAAAAAAAGACAGATCAAAGTAGAAATTAGGACATATAAAAAAAGACAGAGGGAGTAGTAATTAGTATATTTACAAACCCTAAATTCTTCCCAGATTTCTAGAGATATATGATTAAAATCTGGGCAGAAAACTTAATTGAAAAGAAGATTAAACTTAAACTCAAACCGTTTTTTGATTTGGAAGAAGGATGGAGAAGAAGGAGAATAAAAGAGGAAAAACAGATTTTTGTTTTAATCCAAACAACAAATAGTATTTTGTTCATATTACATGATTGTTCATATGTTTTTAAAGTTAATCAGGATCAATCTTTACCACTCAGAAATCTTAGCAAGGAAAAGTACTACGAGATAGAGGTGTAAAACGTGCCGGCCCAGCCCACAAAATCACGTACTTAGCGTGTTATGTGTCATGCCGTGCTGTGCTGGAGATTATGACTTGTAGTGCTTTTCCATGTTAGAAGGCGTGCTAGGCTGGGTTGTACCAGAAAAATAAACGTGTTGTGCTGGGCCGGGCCAATTTTTTTTATATTTTCCATTATAAATATTTTCCAAATATAGTAAAACTTTGATAAATTAATAATCTCAGGACTATCAAATTCTATCAATTTAAGGAAGTATTAATTTATCGATAAATTAATAAGTTGTTAATATATCGAAACATACCAAATTTAGATTTCAAAAATAAGTTTGTAGAACATATTACCATTACAAGATTAAAAAAATAAGTGTGTTGAACAATTTTCCTACAATAACAAATATTTGGAGATTTTATTTTCAAATGAAATTATTTTCTAATTATTCTATGACATAATATCAGATAATATATTACATATTATGTCTGTAAATATATAAACTTTAATGTTAAAATTAAAACAATAAAAAGAACAATACAACTAAATCACCGCGGAATTTCTCAATGGACTACAAATTAGATATGAGGTCCAATATTATTTATGAGGAGGGATCCCCTCACACTTTTATTATCACATTATCACAAACGTTGAACGTCATTTTTGCGAATAAAAATCAAACCATAACGGTTTAATTTGAAGTTTATATTTTCGGGATATGTTACTATTACATTGCTCTACGTTCCTATAAAAATTGAGCATATTCCGAGACGTACAACACCACCATCTACTACTTTGAAACTGGGCCATTGAAAATCAACGAAATTATGGCCTTCAAAATTAAGGTTGATAGATGGTGAGGTTTTATATTTCGGAATGTGCTCATTTTTGGTAAGCATGTAGAAATTAGTAATAGGAACATATCCTCAAAGTATTAACTTCAAATCCGTTACGATTTGATTTTTATTCCCAAAAACGACATCCAACGTGTGAGATACTGTGATAATAAAAGTGTGAAGGGATCCTTCATCATTATGTATTTTAAACAAAAAACTAACAACTTTGGATTCTTATTATAATAAAGCCCCATAATATAGTGCTATCACACTAATTATTAATTTATATATTAGTTTGTCCCTATTGTAAACTTACTTTTTATTATTATCTTATAAGTTTATCGGGGTTATTTTTCAGATTTGAACATCCCAGGTTCAAAGTTTACTAGAGTTGAAGAACATCCCAGTTTCGAAGATTACTAAAGATGGACCTGAGTTTGTCATTGGATGAACTGAAGATGAAATTTATTAGATTTGAACATCCCAGGTTCAAAGATTACTAGAGATGGACATGAGTTTCTCATTCGGATGAACTGAAGATAAAATTTATCATATTTGAACATCTCAGGTTCAAAGATTACTAGAGTTGGACCTGAGTTTATCATTCGGATGAACTGAAGATGAAATTTATCAGATTTGAACATCTCGGTTTCAAAGTTTACTAGAGTTGGACCTGAGTTTCTCATTCGGATGAACCGAAGATGAAATTTATCAGATTTGAACACCGCAATTTCAAGGATTACTAGAGTTGGACCTGAGTTTCTCATTCGGATGAACTCAATATGAAATTTATCAGATTTGAACATCCCGGGTTCTAAGATTATTAGAGTTGGACCTGAGTTTCTTATTCAAATGAAGTGAAGATGAAATTTATCCGATTTGACCATCCCAGGTTCAAAGGTTACCAGAGTTGGACCTGAGTTTCTCATTCGGATGAACTTAAGATGAAATTTATTAGACTTGAACATCCCAGGTTCAAAGATTACTAGAGTTGGACCTGAGTTTCTCATTTTGATGAACCGAAGATGAAATTTATCAGATTTGAACATCCCAGTTTCAAGGATTACTAGAGTTGGACCCGAGTCTCTCATTCGGATGAACAAAAGATGGATTTTATTTGATCTTATTACAGACTACTCTTATTGGAAATAATTAAAATAAAATTACATACTGTGAAAATGACCATATTACCCTTATTGGAAATTTGTGCAATAAATATTATGGAGACTGTGTAAATGACCAGACTACCCTTATCAGAAATAAGTAAAGTAAATATTACAGACATTGAAAATGACCATATTACCCTTACTGAAAATAAGTGCAATAAATATTATGGAGACTGTGAAAAGAACTAGTTTACCCTTATCGGAAATAAGTAAAGTAAATGTTACATACTGTAAAATGACCATATTACCCTTACTAAAAAAAAGTGCAATAAATATTATGGAGACAGTGAAAATGACCAGACTACCCTTATCCGAAATAAGTAAATTAAATATTACAGACTGTGAAAATGACCAGAGTACCCTTATTGGAAATAAGTGCAATAAATATTATGGAGATTTTCACGCTTGTAATATGATCATTTTCATATTCCGTAATATTTACTTTACCTATTTTCGATGGTCATTTTCACAATCGGCATAATATTTATTGCACTCATTTTCGAGAAGGATAATATGGTCATTTTCACAGTCTGTAATATTTACTCTACCTATTTCCAATAAGGGTAGTCTGGTCATTTTTATAGTCTCCATAATATTTATTGCACTGATTTCCTATAAGGGTAATACAGTCATTTTCACAGTCTATAATATTTATTTTATTTATTTCCGATATGGGTAGTTTTGTCGTTTTTATAGTCTCCATAATATTTATTACACTTATTTCCAGTAAGGGTAATATGGTCATTTATACAGTCTGTAATATTTACTTTACTTTTTTCTGATAAGGTAGTCTTGTCATTTTCACAGTCTCCATAATATTTATTTCACAAATTTCCAATAAGGGTAATATGGTCATTTTCAAATTACGTAATATTTACTTTACTTATTTCCAAGTCTGGTCATTTTCACAGTCTCCATAATTTATTAGACTTATTTCCAGTAAGGATAATAAGGTCATTTTTACAGTCTGTAATATTTATTTTTGATAAGGGTAGTCTGATCATTTTCATAGTCTCCATAATATTTATTACACTTATTTCTAGTAAGGGTAATATGATAATTTTCACAGTCTGTTATATTTACTCTACTTAATTCCGATAAGGGTAGTATGGTCCTTTTTGTAGTCTCCATAATATTTATTGCACTTATTTCAATTAAGGGTAATATAGTCATTTTCACACTTTGTAATATTTACTTATTTCCGATAAGGGTAGTCAGGTCATTTTCTCAGTCTCCGTAATATTTATTGCACTTATTTCCACTAAGGGTAATATGGTCATTTTCATAGTCCGTAATATTTAGTTTCCTTATTTTCGATAAGGGTAGTCTGGTAATTTTCACAGTCTCAATAATATTTTATTGAACTTATTTTTAGTAAGGGTAATATGGTCATTTTCACAGTTTTAAATGTTTACTTTGCTTATTTCCGGTAAGGGTAGTCTGGTCATTTCATAGTCTCCATAATATTTATTGCGCTTATTTCTAGTAAGGGTAATATGGTCATTTTGATAGTCTGTAGTATCTACTTTACTTATTTCCGATAAGAGTAGTCTGGTCATTTTCACACTCTTCATAATATTCATTGCACTTGTTTCCGGTAAGGGTAATATGGTCATTTGTTGGAGGTGCTTGATTAGCACATAGGTGTTGCAATTCAAAAAAAAGTGTAGCAAAAAAGTTATCACTAGTTCTCTTTCCTACCAGTTGCTAGCATGTGAACTAGCATGCTAGAGAGTTATGCAGAATGATTCAGCGCTAGGAAAAGTAACTTTATGAACAAGCAGTAGCTCGAAAAGAATATTCCAAGCATCTAACGGAATGGTCCAATAGCGAATGAAACGCTTACACTCTGGTCTTTGATCATTAAGCGCTTGACCTTTTTTTTAACTTTTCACCCGTTCAGTAATTAAATTTTAAGGAATTTTGATAAAGTACCCCCGTTTTTTTAAACCTATAAAATTAATGCCCCCGTTTTTTTCAAACTTTCTAAAATTCCCTCACCGTTTACTTTCACCACCTAATGGAGTCAATGGGCGTTTACCTAGTCAAAAATGGGTCAAATTACTAAAAACCCATCCCTTATCTAAAAGGGTGAGAAATACACGTGACCCTCCTCTCTTTCTTCCCCTCTTCTGTCTCTCTTTCTTCGTCTCATAGAAGAAGAAAAAAGTGATTCGATTGAATCGATTAGTTAAATCGATAGATGTTATAGATGTTTTTGGTTTGATTGATCAGTCTATTGAAGATTAAATTGATTAGTTTCATCGATGGCGAAATTTGGAAAGGAAAAGGTGACGCCAGGTAAGATATTTTGAAACCCTAAGTTTTGATTTTGTTAGATCTGTACTTCCATGATTAAATCAAATAATTTGGAAGCTTTTTAGATCAATATAAATTGAAACCCATACCTTTTTTTTTTTGAAACCCTCACTTTTTCATCTTTTTTTATCTGATTCTTTTGTTTTGTCTGTGAAAAACAAAGGGAATCTTCCTTTTGTGTTTGTCTGTCACTTAAAATTGAAAACAAATGATGATGTGAAGAATCTGGTGTTAAATCTGATGAAAGTCTTTTATTTTATTTTTTTTAATTGTTTAATTTTGTTAGAATTTCTGTCTATATTTGTATGTGTATTGTGTTTTTATTTGTATGTGTATTTTGTTTGTATTTGTATTTGTATGTGTATTGAGTTTGTATTTGTATGAATGCCTTATAATGTTGTTTTGTATATCTGTATATTTCAGTGGCAACATTGATAAGGGAAAAAGCAAGTTGGTTAGAGACATAAGTTGTTATTGTACTGACAGTAACATTAAGTTTGCTTTCAAGAAGTTAGAGAGAGATAAGATGAATCTGAGGATGTTTCAACAAATTGTTCACAAGAGGTTGTGTTTGGAAGATATAGATGAAGTTATTTTAATGTGGATATCAGAACATGGACATACATGGACTCTAAAGAATGATCAATCTTTTTTTTTTTGGTTTTGGGGCAATGCTGTAGTAAATGGCAATGGTTTCATTCAGTTGGTTTTCAAGATTAAAATTCCATAATGGGAGGTCACACCTAAGAAGACAGTATCAAAGTCATCTGATAAAGTGAGAAGAAGTCCAAGACTTGGAGGTGAGAAGAACAAAAGTGTAGGTGGTGCCACTGCTAGGGAGTTGTTTGGGCAGGGCAGTTCAGAACCTACTCAAGCAAGTGTTGTTGGTGATAACCTGAGAGAAGGATCAAGTAGTATACCAGTTCAAGTAGATGATGAACCACTAGCTGATGATGACTTTTTTGATGATGAATATTGGCTAAAGAAAATGAAAGAAAAACAACTAGATGAGGCTGTAATCCAACTTGAGAACAAAGAACTGGATGAGTGCCATCCTGTAGAAGATCCTGAAGATGCAGCTGCTTCTAATAGTGATGAAGACAATGAAGATTCAAGTGATGATGAAAGTGAAAATGCAGTTGAAGGTGCTAATAACCTAAACACTTGAGTTACTGTTTTATACTTTTGTGCATTTAATATTTACTGATGCATTAGTTATTGTTGTACTAACTGATTCAAGTTAAATCATGATGCAGATAATGATGATGCAAGTGATGATGGTGCAGAAGTAAATGACCAAGGTAAAAGACTGACATGCCACTTTAATGTTCTTTCTTTTATGGTTGTTGCATATTATTTTTTTTGTTTTGCTATGGCTTGTTTATATATATGAGTGATGAAGGTGTAGAACTAACTATAAATATTTTTTTTTGTACTTGTTTAGGTAATGAGGGTGAAGAAGACCTATAGTATTACAAGGATTTCCAAGATGATAACTCAGATTTTGAGGATGAACCTGGTAAGCTGTTTGATGACTCAGATTTTGTTAAACCACTATACCCTTCAGAAATGATAGTAGGTACTACCTTTCCTGATAAAGCTGCATTCAAAATACATCTTAAGTTATTTTGTGTTAAAAATGAATGTGAATTTAAGGCTAGAAAGAGTGACCAGAAAAGACTAAGGGTTTGGTGTGAAAATAGGTTTGACCATAGAGGTAAGGTTGAGTGTGAGTGGTTTGTATTTGCTTCAATACTACCAAAGCAGTCTACATTTAAGGTTAGGTCTGTGAACCTAACCCATACTTGCAAGGGAAGGATTGTAAAAGACAAGATTCCTAATAGATCTGCAGACCCTCCATTAGTTGTTGAAGTAATACAAGAACAGTTGAAGCTTGGCTCAGGAAAAGTAATTCCAAGACCAAGATAAATTAAAGAGGATTTCAAGGCTTCTCATCTCATTGATATCACTTATCATACTTCATGGAAGGCTAGGAACTTAGTGATGGAAGCTAAGTATGGGAGTTATGAAGAGAGATACAAACTAGTTCCTCAGTTTTGTAAGATGGTGTGTGACTCCAACAAGAAATCAGTTGCAACTTTCTCATATTGTAAGGATGACATGGCTTTTGAGTCAATGACAATAAGCTTTGTTGGAGCTATCAAAGGGTGGAAGGAAGGGTGTAGGAGAGTTATTGGGCTAGATGCTTGTCATCTCAATGGTAAGTGTGGTGGTGTGTTGATGGATGCTACTGGGTTAGATGGTCAAAATGGTTTATTCACATTAGGAATTGGTGTTTTTCCTGCTGAAACAATTGAGAATTGGGTAATGTTCCTCACTGACTTGAAGCAATGAACATCCATTGACAGTCATTTCAGATAGGCAAAAAGGGCTACTTGAAGCTGTTGCATTAGTGTTCCCAGGCTCACATCACAGATATTATTGGAGGTGAGCTTCTCTTGAACTCTTTTGGTTTGATCATTAATTTTTTTAGTGTTCCAAGCCATTGATATTTATAAGTTTTTGTTGTTTCAGGCACTTGTACAATAATTTCAAGAAGCACTTTAAGGGACAAAAGTTGTATAGCTTGTTGTGGAATGCAGCCAAATTCTACAAAAAGAAACACTTCTATGTAACATCTCAATAACCTGCTAATTTGTTTATATGTTTATGTATTTTTATGTTTTGTATATATGATATAGCATGCTAATTTGTTTATATGTTTATGTTTTTTTATGGTTTCTGTGTGATGTATGCAGAAACATATGGAAGATATGAAGAAGGAGAATCCTGCTACAGTGGTGTACCTTGAAAAGGATGGTTTTGAGTCATGGTCTAGGGCCTTTTTTGATGACACTAGTAAGTGTGAACACCTAAATAACAACTTTAGTGAGTCATTTAATTCCATGGCAAAAACCCTTAGGGACAAACCAATATGTAGACTAGGAATTCTTTATAATCAGTTGGTTATGAGTTTATTTCACAAAAGAAGAAAGGAAAGTGCAAAATGGAATCCTAATGGATTGGTTCCTACTGCTATGAAACTGATTGGTAAATTGTGTAAGTTGGTTGGTGCTTTTAAAGTAGACCCATGTGTGAGTGGTAAATTGTATGAAGTTACAAATGAGGGTAACAAGGCAGTTTTCATTTTGAACTTGGAAGAAAAGAAGTGAAGTTGTCTACAATGGAAACTCAGAGGGTTTGTTTGTCAACATGTTGTTTGCTGTTTGAAGTCATTCAGACCTGATTGGATAAAGTAAGTATACATAATTTTTTTTATCAGAATTTGTTTTTTGCATCTCAAGTTTACCAAGTTTATATGCTGTCAAAATTAACTTCCTTGTTGTTGTTTTTATTTTTGGGTTTTTCAGGTTTTGCTCTCATTATTACTTAGTTGCTACATATAGAGCCACATATGCTGAAGTTGTCTTTCCATTTCCTCCTCAAGTAGATTGGCCTCAGGTACTTTCAGTAATTTTGTGGCTCCATTTTGTAACTGAAATGCATGTTATTTATACATTCTTAAATGTAATTCCATTTTGTAACTCATTATTAATTTTCTAGTTGGAAGAACATGAAAAGGTTGAATTGGAATCTGCTATCAAGATCAGGAAATTAGGAAGGCCTAGAGTTAAGAGGAGGAGAGAATGGGATGAGCCAAAAGTACCTACAAAGGTATATTCATGTTCAAGATGTAAATCTACTGGTCATAACAAAACTACATGTCAAGGTGGTGATGTTGGAAAGAATCCAAAAGCTAAGAGGCAGAGAACCCAAGTAGATGGTGCTACCTTCACATATTTTGACAGACCTTCTCCTCAGAAGAAGCAATCATCTCAACCATATGCATCTTCTTCTAAAGCTAAGAAAGCTCCTGCTAAAGCTTCTACAACTTCAAAGAAGAAGAACATGAGTCAGACAAAGAAGTGAATGGCACTATGTGGTTTGCACTAGTTAGGGTTATGACTTTTTAGAACAAGGGATGTTATTATGCAACACTTTATTTTGGACAACAGTGTTTTTTTAGAACAACTTAATATATGAAATGAAGCAGGTTTACATGTTAAGCCCTTTTCCTAATTTTGTAACTAAATCAATCATTTGTTGGGTTGAATCTCTAACTCTCTCCTTTGCAGCAAGGAAGATAACATCACATTTTTGGCATTTTAGGTAAGTTATAACCTTGTTATGTTGATTGTTGCATATCTTCAGGTGCATTCTGGAATTGTAGGTTGAAGATAAGCAAAGTTGATGTTGCAGTGGACAACTTTCAAAGAAGTGATCATCTACTCCACAAGCCTGACAGCTTTTATCTGAAGGTAACTTTACCAACTTGGATTTACAATGGTTAGAAGCATCTTCAAACCATTCAAAATAATTCCAGGTAGGTATTGTGCACTTTAAGAACATTTTCCCATAGTTTTAATTTGTTGTAGATTGAAGCAATGCTCTTACACCATTACAGGGAACATGCTTGCACCTAGAATATAACCAAGGACACATTTTTGTGTCATGATTACCTTGTTCACACATAGCACAATGTGTGATGATGTTTTTCACCTTGCTGTTGTTGTTGCTACTGCTGCTATTACTACCTGGAGAGATGATTTTTTTCACCTTGCTGTTGTTGTTGTTGCTACGACTACTACTACATGGAGAGTCTTTTGCACCTCCACCATTCATTGTTTCTGAGTTTTCTTATCTTATAATGATTTTTTTTGAGTTGCAGAAACATATGGAAGATCACCTGTATATATACAGATTGAAGAAGATGGAATTGGGAATAAGACCGTTGGGAGATTAGATCTTAGTGTGGGCCGTTGATTTTTATTTTACATGGATGGTTAGATGCATTCCACGTGTTTCTTATTGACTTGAGTTGAATCGGCGTTTCAACTAGGCGATTCAAGTAGATTCAACTCTATTTATTTCAAAGGGAATTTTATACTTTTATGGCGCTGCCACCTAAGCAATAACGGCTATTAACTCCCGTTTATCGTTGTTGATGGTGGTCTTTAGTTTAGGGTCGAAATCGTAAAACGCTAAACCCTAGCATACATTTGAAACAAGCATTTACTAAGAGCATTAATAAAAGCTATGAATATGTCCCTAATAATTATCAGGGTATATTTTTTCAAATTAGGGTTACGACAAACCAAACCCTAATCCCCCCCTCCCCCCCCCCCGTGCCAATGGCAAATCATGCCAGCTACGCCTAGCCCAAGCTAGCCGCGCCATGCCAATCACACAGTGACATGGACTAGCTATGCTAGCCGTATCTCGTGTGACAATGGAAAATCATGCTAGCCACACCCTACCGCACCAAAGCATGCCAACCATGCTAGCCGCACCCTGCGTGCCAATGGCAAATCATGCCAGCCACGTCTATCCCAAGCTAGCCGCGCCCTGCCAATCGCACCGTGCCATGGACCTATCTATGCTAGCCACATCTCGTGTGGCAATGGAAAATCATGCCAGCCACACCTTACTGCGCCAAAGCATGCCAACCATGGTAGCCGCACCACGCATTCCAATGGCAAATCATGCCATCCACGCCTATGCCAAGCTAGTCGCGCCATGCCAATCGCACCGTGCCATGGCCTTAGCTATGATAGATGCATCTCGTGTGCCGATGGCAAATCATGCCAGCCACCCCCTATCGCGCCAAAGCATGCCAACCATGCTAGCCGCACCCCACGTGCCAATGGAAAATCATGCCAACCGCGCCTAGCCCAAGCTAGTCGCGCCATGCCCTATCCACGCCATGCACCCATGGAGAACCTTTGGCCCCATATGCCAAACCACGCCAAAGCATGCCATGCCAACCTAGCTACGCCAAGGCATGCCATGATAGCCTGGCCCTACCGCATCAGGAGATAGAAAATTCTTTTTCGGTTGATTTGAGGGGTGGACCATCAAAATCCTAGTCCGTACTAGAATTATGTAGCGGTTCTAGTGAAGGGAACCAATTAGGGTTTCTAAACCAAATTGAAGCTAGGCGCCCATCAACGGTTGCCATTCAATCCCAGGAGCAAATCCTGGACGTATAAAGTCTCCTCATGACTTTAGCCCTAACTTGGTCACGTACCTAGCCAAGCTAGTTGCGCCATGCCTCGCCATAGCCCCTCATGTCGCGCCACCATACTGGCATTCCCCATGCGGCTACCAAATTTAATCCAAGCGCCCATCAACGGTTGCCCTTCAATCCCATAAGCAAATCCTGGCCGTATAAAGTCTCATCACGACTTTAGCCCTAGCTTGGTCACGTACCTAGCCAAGCTAGCTGCGACATGCCTCACCATGGCCCCTCATGCCGCGCCACCATACTGGCCTTCCCCATGTGGCTACCAAATTGAAGCCACGCACCCATCAACGGTTTCCCTTTAATCCCAGGAGAAAATCATGGACGTATAAAGTCTCCTCATGACTTTAGCCCTAGCTTGGTCACATACCTAGCCAAGCTAGATGCTCCATGACTCGCCATGGCACCTCATGTCGCGCCCCCATTCTATCCTTCCCCATGTGAATACCAAATTGTAGCCATACGCCCATCAAAGGTTGTCCTTCAATCCCAGGAGCAAATCCTGGCCGTATAAAGTCTCCTCATGACTTTATCCCTAGGGTCACGTACCTAGCCAAGCTAGCCGCGCCATGCCTCGCCATGGCCCCTCATGCCGCGCCACCATACTGGCCTTCCCCATGCGGCTACCAAATTGAAGGCAAGCGACCATCGACGGTTTCCCTTCAATCCTAGGAGTAAATCCTGGCCGTCTAAAGTACCCTCACGACCTTAGACCCAAAACCATAGCTTGGTCGCGCACCTAGTCCAGGATAGTCACGCCATGCGCCCATGGCAAACCATTGGCTCCTAACGCCAAGTCTAAATACACCCTAGCCGTGCCACCCTGTTGGACCTCACTACACGACTACCAAAACAAAGGCATGCAACGATCAACGGTTGCCCCTCCTCTCAAGATGAAACATCTCGACCGTCGAAGGTTACCTGTCTAGGAAGTTCCCCAAGATCGACTTGCCAAGCCACAACAACGTTTTACATGTTTTCCAAAAAACATTTGAGACATTAACACAAACAGGGGGATTCTCTTTGGGTATTGGTTTGGTGGTCTACATCGTGCGGCGTACACTACGCCCCTCATAAGGAAGTGCCATAAGGGTGAGGCGCCTAGTAAATATGGGAGTTATGTGGGAAACGTTCATGGGACATAAAGCCGTGAGTTAACAAACTTTATGCACATCAGTTCCATAACGTTAACAGTTTCATGAAAATCAATTTCATGCGTTAGACACTTTATGAGACATCAAGTCCATGCATACGGTTACCACCTCCTCCCATTTACTCCTCACTCCTTAATGAGACCAGAGTACGGTTCTACTACAACTTGTATAAATAGGTCTCACCTATTTCCATTTGACGACACAAGTTCATTCGGACAAGAGAACACTCAGAATACTTACCTGCTAGCTCCCCTCGTAAGCTCTGGTACTTTTATGAAAACAATTTGTAGAAACCCAATTGCTCTTCCAGAATAAACTATTCTGGTCTCACACTCTCCTTGCTTCCCTCCCCAAAACCAACCCATTCTCCTCCTCTTTGTGACCGAAGAAAGTCTGGAACGGACATTTCTTGGTTTAGGCCGGACTTGTATAGATTGATCTCTCGAACCTAAAAGTTCTCAACATGCAGCACATTTGTTTAGGGTATAAACCAGTTTCTCACTCACCTACCGAATTTACCGAAATCAGCAGAAGATATTTTCACCTATAAACAATTGGCGACCACAGCGGGGGGATTGATCTATCGGTTACAATGTAAATTTTCGATTATCGATATGGTTTTTAGACCAGGGCATCAAGATGGTTGGGGAAGGCGACTCAGTCACTCGACGACTCGATTATCAGTCATGACACGACAATGGATGGCTGGGGGACTCCACAGGGGTTAAAAAGCAAAAAAATACGCAAAACGATCCGTCCAAGGATCAACGGATCAGTTATCAGACAGCTCAGTAACGACTGGGGACTTTCCACGATGGTATTTCCCATAAAACTCGGTCTTACACCCGGAAGGTTCACTTTTCATCAGGAGACCTTAAAAACCAAGTAAGTTCTACCTAGACAATATACGTGATTTTCTTTTTCAAGTTTTCATGGGAATGATAAAACCAATAGCCATGTTATGTTTCACCCCATGTCATCTACCAACACACGGTTCCATGGTTTTCCTGGGATGTATGTCACTTTCAGTCATAACCAAAACAATCAATTCCTAAACAATTCATTCCAAAAAGAATAAACCAAAAACCGTCATTGTAACATTTTATCTATCAACCCAAGAAATCCAGAAAATCAAAAACCATAAACCGGGCACTTTGTTTGCCTTTAAAAAAAAAAAAACAGGTCACCTACCCGTACGTGCCCACTTTGCACAACAATGATTAATTACCTGTCACTATTAAAGGACGTTACTACGACGACATTCGAAGAATTGTTTATGATGAAGTATTTCCACTAGTTCATGGAAGGCATACCTATGGCCATGGTTTGCACCAGCACAAAAAAAAATTGAAAGAGAAACGCTAGAGTACATAGATGGAATATGCTTGGCCACTTTATCACTACCGTGCTACCGCTAACACCAGGACGTGATAGCAAAGATACGAGGTAAAAAGGGGAGCCAACCCCTTTCATAAGCATAACAATTTTTGGAATTTTAATCACAAAGGATTTCTTGTTTGAGCTACATATGGATAGAGGCAATTGGGCCCGCAAGAACATCTTCAACGCTTCACTAATTGCCAAGATCGTGCGAGAACGACTCCACGCTGAACCAAAATCAAGCCGGTAGCCCATTCCAAGTCGATCTAGCACTTACAAGACGCGTTTCCCAGACGATCTTACCATACGCTCCTACCAGACGAGCTTACCAGACGCGCCCACCAGATAATCTTACCAGACGTCCTTACCTGACGAGCATGCCATCGATAACATCTTGCGCCCTTCAGTCATAGCATCCTCTCCGCTCGCAACCATCCATAGCGGCACCATGGCTCCGAAGCCTCGCGTGATAAAAATAGTGTCATCTCTCAGACGTTACACTTACGATCACCAGAGCGTTTTCGCTGACCAATGCTTCTTCAAGCGTGACAGATCCAACCGCCACTAGAGACGCTACCCCACCATCGGGGCAAGATACTGAAAAATCCATGGAGACGTTCGTGTCTCTCTTGGGTGTCCAGTCTCATAGCACACTGATTAACGCAGCCACTCCGCTCCAGTAGCCGCTCCTTTTCAGCGTTCTCTCAATGAGATACTCCAGGACCCGAAGCTAAAATTTCAGCGTTTGACTTTTTAAGCTTCAACGTCCTCTCCAAGATCCGAAGATGCTGCAATGCCGCATCTTCCTACAAAGGGTCGTACCACCACGTTCCTCATGTCAAAGAACATAGTCACAACAAGCTGATCTTCGTAGTGATGGCCACCTTGCCCAACCTACTTTGTTACCACGGCAATGTAGTCTCTCCTGATTACATCTCCTACCAAGAACTGTCGTCGCTCATTTGTTGATACCAGCCAGAGCTTCACCACAACAACAATTACCACAAAGATGGAAACATGTAAACCATAATTGAGGAATGAGGTATACACGGAGTCCCTTCACTGTCAAAGCTCAGAAGACACAGTTAACCAAAAGGAACAACGAGGTCACATTCTCTTTAAGGGTACATCACAAGAATATCACCCCCCCTGTATAGAAGATACCTTCAACACTTTACAAGGCCGCGGTGGATCCCAAGCCTTCTCAAAAAAAAAAAAAAAAAAAAACTTTGGAAACCAAAGAAAAAACACGACTGGGGACTGCTCATCACAGTCCATCCCGAAGACCACCAAAGATTCATGAGATAACCAGGATACAAGGCTGAAACATCTTTTTTAAGAAGCAGGGGGAGCCAAGATAAACAACATAACTCTATCATTTTTTCTACTTTACTATCCAGAGTATTTCATCCATATGATATTATGAGCATCCCAGCGTCACATCCAGAAGAGTACAGTGAGCTTGTGTCAAATCCTGTGGACATGGATTCAAGACGATGCAATGAAAGAATTTCTCAACACGAAGTCGTACATGTGCATCGAAGACTCCAAAAGCACGCCACAGAGATACATTCACATGTTCTGCCGTGCCATCGGATCTAACATAAATATAACTGGGGACTGCTCACCGTATCCAATTCCAAACGATAGTCCAAGATTCAGAAGATGGTTCAAAGGATGTCTCTTGGAAACAAAGTCCTTGAAGACTTGATAGCAGCACGTCGGCAACGAAACATCTCCCAACTCATCTATTCCATCCAGTGGCTCCAGGAGATTTTGACTATACAAGCATCCACAACATACTGTCATCGCGATAAGAATGTCCAGGAACTCAACAACCTAAAGTCAAGGATGGACCGACAACGCAACCACATCCATCCGTCCCAGGAATACAACGGAGTTTTGGTAAATTTATTTGAATCCACTGAAGAGGAAATACGGAAGAAAACATGGATCCGGACGAGCAACAAAATAACAGCAGAAGGTGAAAGGCGCGTGACTATGCTACCCTGGACCAGCAACATCCCTCATATAAACAATTGGCGACCATAGCGGGAGGATTGATCTATCGGTTACAATGTCAATTTTCGACTGTTGATCTGGTTGTTCGACCCAGGCGTCAAGATGGTATGGGAAGGCGACTCACTCCGACTTAATCACTCGACGAACAGGGGTTAAAAGCAAAACAATCCGCCCAAGGATCAACGACTCAGTTATCAGACAACTCAGTAACGACTGGGGACTTTCCACGGTGGTATTTCCCATAAAACTCGGTCTTACACCCGGAAGGTTCACTTTTCATCAGGAGACCTTAAAAACCAAGTAAGTCCTACCTAGACAAGATACGTGATTTTATTTTTCAAGTTTTCACGGGAATGATAAAACCAATATCCATGTTATGTTTCACCCCATGTCATCTACCAACACACGGTTCCATGGTTTTCCTGGGATGTCTGTGTCACTTTCAGTCATAACCAAAACAATCAATTCCTAAACAATTCATTCTAAAAAGAATAACCCAAAAACCGTCAAGGTAACATTTTATCTATCAACCCAAGAAATCCAGAAAATAAAAAACCATAAACCGGGCACTTTGTTTGCCTTTCAAAAAAAAAAAAAAAAAAGAGGTCACCTACCCGTACGTGCCCACTTTGCACAACAATGATTACCTGTCACTATTAAAGGACGTTACTACGACGACATTCGAATAATTGTTTATGATGAAGTATTTTCACTAGTTCATGGAAGGAATACCTATGGCCATGGTTTGCACCAGCACAAAAAAATAAAAATTGAAAGAGAAACGCTGGAGTACGTAGCTGGAATATGCTTGGCCACTTTATCACTACCGTGCTACCGCTAACACCAGGACGTGATAACAAAGATACGAGGTAAAAAGGGGAGCCAACCCCTTTCATAAGCATAACAATTTTTGGAATTTGAATCACAAAGGATTTCTTGTTTGAGCTATGTATGTGAAGAGGAAACTGGGCCCGCAAGAACAAGTATGCGCCACACCAAGCCAGCCTCGTGCCGAGCCAGCTCCACGACGAACCAAAATCCAAGCCAGCGCTCATTCTAAGTCGATCTAGCACTTACAAGACGCATTTCCCAGACGATCTTACCAGATGCGCCCACCAGAAAATCGTACCAGACGTGCTTACCTGACGAGCATTCCAGCGATAACCTCTTGCGCCCTTCCAGCGCCGTTCTCTCTGCTCCGCAACCATCCAGAGCAACACCATGGCTCCAGCACTCCGTGATCAAAATACTTCCATCTCTGCACGTTACACTGACGATCACCAGAGCCGTTTCCGCCACCCCAATGCTTCTTCAAGCGTGACAGCTCCAACCTCCACCAGAGACTCTACTCCACCATCGGGGCAAGATACTGAAAAATCCATGGAGACGTTCGCGTCGCTCTTGGGTGTACAGTCTCACAACACACTGATTAATGCATCCACTCCGCTCCAGCAGCTGCTCCTTTTCAGCGTTCTCTCCATGAGCTACTCTAGGACCCGAAGCCAAAATTTCAGCGTTTGACTTTTTAAGCTTCAACGTCCTCTCCAAGAGCCGAAGCTGCTGAAACGCCGCATCTTTCTACAAAGGGTCGTACCACCACGCTCCTCATGTCAAAGAACATAGTCACAACAAGCTGATATTCGTATTGATGTCCACCTTGCCCAACCTACTTTGCTACCACGACAATGTAGTCTCTCCTGATTACATCTCCTACCAAGAACTGTCATCGCTCATTTGTTGATACCAGCCAGAGCTTCACCGCAGCAGGAATTACTACAAAGATGGAAACATGTAAACCATAATTGAGGACTGAGGTATAAACGGAGTCCCTTCACTGTCAAAGCTCAGAAGACACAGTCAACCAAAAGGAACAACGAGGTCACATGCTCTTTAAGGGTGCAACGCAAGAATATCACCCCCTGTCTAGAAGATGCCTTCAACACTTTACAAGGCCGCGGTGGATCCCAAGCCTTCTCAAAAAAAAAAAAAAACTTCGGAAACAAAATAAAAAACACGACTAGCGACTTCTCATCACAGTCCATCACGAAGACCACCAAAGATTCATGAGATAACCAAGAGACAAGGCTGAAACATCTTCTTGAAGAAGCAGGGGGAGCCAAGATAAACAACATAACTCTATCATTTTTTCTACTTTACAATCCAGAGTATTTCATCCATATGATATTCTGAGCATCCCAGCGTCACATCCAGAAGAGTACAATGATCTTGTGTCAAATCCCGTGGACATGGATTCAAGATGATGCAATGAAATAATTTCTCTACACGAAGACGTACATGTGCATCGAAGACTCCAAAAGCACGCCATAGAGATACATTCACATGTTTGGTCGTGCTATCAGATCTAATAGAAATATAACTGGGGACTGCTCACTGCATCCAATTCCATACGATAGTCCAAGATTCATAAGATGGTTCAAAGGATGTCTCTTGGAAACGAAGTCCTTAAAGACTTGATAGCAGCTCGTCGGCAACGAAACATCTCCCAACTCATCTATTCCATCCAGTGGCTCAGGGAGATTTTTACTATACAAGCATCCACAACATACTGTCATCGCGATCAGAAGGTCCAGGCACTTAACAACCTAAAGTCAAGGATGGACCGACAACGCAACTGCATCCATCCGTCCCAGGAATACAGCGGAGTTTTGGTAAATTTCTTTGAATCCACTGAAGAGGCACTACGGAAGAAAACATGGATCTGGACGAGCAATAAAACAACAACAGAGGGTGATTGGCTCACGACTATGCTACCCTGGACCAACAACATCCCTCCTGACTTCTTCCTGATTTTCACTGTCAGGCCGTTTTCCCCTCCTAAACGAGCTCAAAACCTAAATATTCCCTCGTAGGGAGATACAGAATTCTGTTTGGTGTTCGATGAAGGGGCGGACCATCAAAATCTGAGTTCGTACCCGGATTCTACAGCGATTCTAGTAAAGGGCGCTAATTAGGGTTTAGGCGTGTCAAACCCTAAACCGCAAGCACTCCCCTTGCAAGCGCTTTCCTTCCAAGGCGTTTCCCTTACCAGCGTCATGCCTTCCCAAGTTCTTTAAAGAGCGGCCCACACCTATTCCACGCCCGTCAGTGCTGATGGGTCCCCTTCATGCCAAGTCCATGCTAGCAGCTCCGCCTCGTGTTCCAAAGCCTATCCCCGAAGGCACCTAGTCATACTGGGATTTATGCAAAGTTACCGGATACAGAGATTGTGGATTCTACTTGCATCTCGAAAAAGGTCAGACAAATCTCCTACTGTCTCAAACGAAATGCCTCATCAAAAACCCCAATGAAATCCAGGCTGAATAGAAGGTTTCGGTACTTTAGTATTTGAAAGAAAAAAAAAAGGAAAGAATTCCCCATGGGCATAAAACAAAAAGAAATCAGGTAGTAGAGAAAAATAATAACCGTGTCGATCCTCCTATGAATACCTCACCCCACCACACCTAGTTTTCCATGTACGCCTCACCTTACCACGACCCCAGCCAGGACGTCCGCTCCATTGCCATGGCCCCATCCAGGGCATCTGCTCCATTTCCGCGGCCCCACCACATCTAGCCATCCGTGTACGTCTCGTCTTGCCAAGACCACACTATGCCAAGCTGCATGCTCCACCATGCCATTGCCGCGGTCAGGGTCATGCCACCTCTTGGCCCTTTCGGCCCAAACCATCCATCTACTCCGCCCTCCAGGACCGCGCCCCCTTTGCCGTGGATAGGAACGACTCAACCAAGCTGGTAACTTTCATCCCATCACTCTGCGGTATGCATTCCAAGTAAAATTTGTGCCGGACTACCAACATGGAAAAACAAAACTTGCTCTACCACTTAAAAGGTTAGTCGGAATCTCCTGACCATCTTTGCAATAATTTACATTGTCTGTCACTATCATATGCTTACCCCGTAATAAGGCACCTGTTCCGAGCTAATCAGGGGACTTAATGTTGATGGTGGTCTATAGTATAGGGTTAAAATCATAAAACGTAAACCCTAGCAGACATTTAAAACAAGCATTTACTAAGCGCATTAATAAAAGCTATGAATATGTCCCTAATAATTATCAGGGTATATTTTTTCAAATTAGGGTTACGACAAACCAAACCATAATCCCCCCGCGTGCCAATGGAAAATCATGCTAGCCATGCCTAGCCCAAGATAGCCGCGCCATGCCAATCGCACGGTGCCATGGCCTAGCTATGCTAGCCGCATCTCGTGTGCCAATGGAAAATCATGCTAGCCACACCCTAACACGCTAAAGCATGCCGACCATGCTAGCCGCATCCCGCGTGCCAATGGAAAATCATTCCAGCCACGCCTAGCCCAAGCTAGCCGCGCCATGCCAATCGCACCGTGCCATGGCCCTAGATATGCTAGCCGCATCTCATGTGCCAATGGAAAATCATGCAAGCCACACCCTACCGCGCCAAAGAATGCCAACCATGCTAGTCGTACCCCGCCTGCCAATGGAAAATCATTCCACCCACGCCTAGACCAAGCTAGCCACTCCATGCCAATCGCATCATGCCATGGCCCAAGCTATGCTAGCCGCATCTCGTGTGCCAATGGAATATCATGCCAGCCACACCCTACCGTGCAAAAGAATGCCAACCATGCTAGACACACCCCTCATGCCAATGGAAAATCATGCCAGCCACGCCTAGACCAAGATAGTTGCGCCATGCCAATCGTACCATGCCATGGCCATAGCTACGCTAGCCGCATCTATTGTGCCAATGGAAAATCATGCCATCCACACCCTACCACGCCAAATCCTGCCAACCATGCTAGCCGCACCCCGTGTGCCAATGTCAAATCATGCCATCCACGCCTATCCCAAGCTAGCCGCGACATGCCAATCGCACCATGCCATGGCACTAGCCATGCTAGCCACGTCACATGTTCCAATGGAAAATCATGTCAGCCACACCTAGCCCGAGCTAGTCGCTCCATACCCTAGCCACGCCATGCACCCATGGAGAACCTTTGGACCCATATGCCAAACCACGCCAAAGCATGCCATGCCAACCTAGATACGCTAAGGCATGCCATGATAGCCTGCCCCCCCCTCATGAAATCTTCCTGATTTTATCTTTCGGGCTGTTTTACCCTCCTTAAGGAGTTCAAAACCTAAATATCCCCGCGTGAGGAGATAGGAAATTCTTTTGCGGTTGATTTGAGAGGTGATCATCAAAATCCGAGTTCATACTAGAATTCTGTAGTAGTTCTAGTGAAGGGATCCAATTAGGGTTTCTAAACCAAATTGAAGCCAGGCGCCGATCAACGGTTTCCCTTCAATCCAAGGAGAAAATCCTGGCCGTATAAAGTCTCCTCATGACTTTAGCCCTAGCTTGGTCACGTAACTAGCCAAACTAGCAGCGCCATGCATAGCCATGGCCCCTCATGTCGTGCCACCATATTGGCCTTCCCCATACAGCTACCAAATTGAAGCCAGGCGCCCATCAACGGTTGCCCTTCAATCCCAGGAGAAAATCCTGGCCGTATAAAGTCTCCTCATGACTTTAACCCTAGCTTGGTCACGTACCTAGCCAAGCTAGATGCGCCATGCCTCGCCATGGATCCTCATACCGCGCTACCATATTGGCGTTCCCCATGCAGCAACCAAATTGAATCCAGGTGCCCATCAACGGTTGCCCTTCAATTCAAGGAGCAAATCCTGGCCGTATAAAGTCTCCTCATGACTTTAGCCCTAGATTGGTAACGTACCTAGCCAAGCTAGCTGCATCATGCCTCGCCATGGCCCCTCATGCCGTGCCCCCATACTGGCCTTCCCTATGCGGCTACTAAATTAAATCCAGGCGCCCATCAACGGTTTCCCTTCAATCCCAGGAGAAAATCCTGGCCGTATAAAGTCTCCTCATGACTTTATCCATAGCTTGGTCATGTACCTAGCTAAGCTAGCCTCGCCATGGACCCTCATGCCACGCCACCATACTGGCCTTCCCCATGCGGCTACCAAATTGAAGCCAAGCGACCATCGACGGTTGCCCTTCAATCCCAGGAGCAAATCCTGGTCGTCTAAAGTCCCCTCACGACCTTAGACCCGAAACCATATCTTGGTCGCGCACCTAGTACAGTCTAGTCACGCCATGCGCCCATGGCAAACCCTTGGCACCTCATGCAAAGTCTAAACATACCCTAGCTGTGCCACCCTGTTGTACCTCACTACACGGCTACCAAAACAAATGCGTACAACGATCAACGGTTTCCCCTCCTCTCAAGATGCAACATCTCGACCGTCGAAGGTCACCTGGATAGCAAGTTCCCCAAGCTCGACTTGCCAAGCCACAACAATGTTTTACATGTTTTCCAAAAAACATTCGAGACATTAACACAAGCAGGGGGATTCTCTTTGGGTATTGGTTTGGTGTTCTATAGCGTGCGGCGTACACTACGCCCCTCATACGGAAGTGTCATAAGGGTGAGGCGCCTAGTAAATATGGGAGTTATGTGGGAAACGTTCATGGGACATAAAGCCGTGAGTTAACAAACTTTATGGACATCAGTTCCATAACGTTAACAGTTTCATGAAAATCAATTTCATGCGTTAGACACTTTATGGGGCATCAACTCCATGCATACGGTTACCACCTCCTCCCATTTACTCCTCACTCCTTAATGAGACCAGAGTACGTTTCTACTACAACTTGTATATATAGGTCTCACCTATTTCCATTTGACGACACAAGTTCATTCGGATAAGAAAACACTCAGAATACTTACCTGCTAGCTCCCCTTGTGAGCTCTGGTACTTTTATGAAAAAAAGTTGTGGAAACCCAATTGCTCTTCCAGAATAAACTATTCTGGTCTCACACTCCCCTTGCTTCCCTCCCCAAAACCAACCCATTCTCCTCCTCTTTGTGACCGAAGCAAGTCTGGAACGGCCATTTCTTGGTTTAGGATGGACTTGTACAGATTTATCTCTCGAACCTAAAAGTGGTCAACGTGCAACACATTTATTTAGGGTTTAAACCAGTTTCTCACTCACCTACCGAATTTACCGAAATCGGCAGAAGCTATTTTCACCTATAAACAACCGTTTATAACCGTTTTTTGTATAAAACGGTCCAACCAAGGGCATTTTAGAAAGTTTAAAATAAAAGGGAGCATTTTTTTAGTGTAAAGTTAAAAGTAGGGGTAATTTATCAAAAAGCCCTAAATTTTATACTGTTTTCATTATTTGTTTTCTCACACTCATGTTACACCACCAGACAGTTATGTTTTCAAATTTTGAATTTTGAAAAGTTTGACAATTTGTTCCAACGGTTGTTTGTTTTAAAATATTAAAATTTGGCAAACTAAGAAATATTTTTATTACATTGCAAAACAATGTTACAATGTCTTTTTGAAATTAAAATTGAGTTAATTAGTATTTGGGTCGTAAGTTTTGGTATGTCTTTGAGTTTGGGTCGCAAGTTTGTCCATTTTAGAGTTTGGTTCGTTGACTGTCAATGACCCAAACTCTAAAATGGACAAACTTGCGACCTAAACTCAAAGACATACCAAAACTTACGACCCAAACACTAGTTAACTCATTAAAATTCTACTTCTAAAAATTAAAAAAGTACATTAAAATTAAAATCTTACTTCTAAAAATTTAAAAAGTACATTGAAATTGAAATCCTACTTATAAAAATTTAAAAAGTACATTGAAATTGAAATCCAACTTCTAATGTAAACCTAAAAATGAACTTCTAATAACTAAAATATCACTCATAATTTAGGGGATTGGATCAAAGCCATTACGAACCAAAATATCATTCTTCCATTTCTTGTAAAGGGGTATCTCCCAAGATTGTACTTCATTCAAATTTTGGCGTTGGTTCATTTTCAAGTTTGAATTAGAAATAGGATTTCAATTTCAATTTCCGATGAAAACCAGATACATCCTATATATTAGAGCTAGATGAAACCCAGTTTCTATATCTCATCTTTGATGATTCAACAATAATGGCATTAGCACATATTAACATGGTCGGAAGAAACAAAGACGTGACTCATATATAATATATGATTAACCATGTACGCCATAGATTAACCATCATATTCATCTTAGTTTAAAAATACATGAAACCAGTTTCATCCAAACCAAAACAATTTCAACACAATTTCAGTTCAACCCAAAACAGGATGAAACCAGTTCTATCAATCAATTTCACACTAGATTTTACAAAAGTTAAACCTAGATGAAACCCATTTCATCCAAATCAAATTCAATCAACTTCAAACTAGATTTTACAGAGCTTAAATCTAGATCTAACCATTTTCATCTAACCAAATTCAATCAATTAAGATAGGGTGAAACCAAGTTCATCCCAGTTTAAAGCAAAACGAAATCGTATCCACCCCAATTGAGTACATGATGAATCCATTTCCAATATCAATCAAGATAAACATATAAACACGATGAATTAAACTATTTTCAATGTAATCAAAGACAATTAGGGTATGAAGCTTACCAATATGAGCATATATTCCAATTAACACAAAACCCTTTTTTGGACATTTCAATTCTCAAATTATGAATTTGAGAAATTTGAATTAGGGCATCAGAATTTTCTTTATGGACGGTGGTGTTGGTGGCGGCGTCGGTGATGGTGTTGGATAAACACGATGTTGTCGATGACGTTGGTGTTTTCTGGTAGTAGAGATGGTGGTGCTGGTGTCGATGTTGGTGGTGGATAAACTTGATGTATGTCAATGGTGTTTCTGGTTGTGAAGAAGAAACACAGAAGAAAGAGAAAAAGAGACGATGGAGAGAAAAGGGTAATTTAGTCTCTCTCCATTAAAATATTCCTTTGGACATTTGACCCAGGCCTAATTCCTACCAGTCCATATGGCCCAGAAAACACACCTTTTTGGCTATATAGCCCATTTTCTGAAGAAAATAGTGTTGGTACAAGCTCTTTTCCGGTTCGGTCCAGCCTATTTACATTAGTCGCTTTAAGCCTGTTATTTAATTTTTAGCTGATTCTCCTGCTCATGTAAAAAAAAATTCTTTTCATTTATATGTTTTGAATGAAAAGTTCATTTTTCACATTTTTGGTGTGAAAATTTGTGTTTTCATCCTTGATGATGGGTGAAAATTCGTTTTTTACACTTCTTAAGGAAAAAGTCATGTTTTCACTCAACTGTCAATAATTCACGGGAAAATTATAGTTTTCACATTTTTTCCCGAGTGAAAATTGTATTTTTACCAATTAATTTTTTGTGTGAAAAATTGTGTTTCCATCCTTGGTGATGGGTGAAAATTCGTTTTTTACACTTTTTAAACGGAAAAGTCACGTTTTCACTTAAAACTATTCACGGGAAAATTCTAGTTTTCACATTTTTTTCCCGAGTGAAAATTGTAATTTTGCCAATTATTTTTTTGTAAGGAAATCTCAAACTTTCGCCTATTTTTTTTTAAGCATGCATTTTATTGATAGGAGATTAGGTTACAATTTGTCATGGGTATGTGGTACCCACCGAATCATGATATAAAATTTGACTAATAAAAAGCGGGATTGTCTGGTCCCATATTTTGGTTGATAAGTTTTCTAATTGGCTTTCATCTGCTGCATGATTGGCCAAACCATTTGTGGCTTGGTTTCCTTCACTGTAGTTGTGTTGAATGGCAACCTATGGGATTTTTCTGAATCACTTCTTTATTTCCTCAATCATCCCTGAGATGTGCCAAGGAGGGGGGTAGAGGATGTGATGAAGCGCAAAAGATTTTATGAGTTAGTTTCAAAGAGAACTTTTGACCATTGTCTTTATGTTTCCGTTCTTGAATCCAAACGGAGAGCCCAAGTTTCTGTTGTTAAGGCAGTCGTAATTCCTAAAGGTTGAGCTAGAGCCATTAAAGTTTGTGCGTCAGAATCTCTGCAGATGAATCCTGCTCCTGCAAAACCTGGGTGACCTCTAACTGCCCCATCTGTATTAATATTAATCCAGTTGATGTTTGGAGTTGACCATCCTACCGATATTGTATATAATATTTTGCTTCCTCTTGGATGGTTATATATTGGTGCATCTCCTGGTAGGACAGGTGGTAAGGAATCTTGTGCTGCAGTGAATTCTTGTTGCATCTTTTGAGACCATATTAAGATTTCGGCTGAAGTTATTTGTTTTTGGCGGTATATTAGGTCATTCCTAGATAACCATAGGGTCCAAAAAAGGAAGCAAAAGGAGGAGATTAGAGTTGTTGGTGCAGATTGTTGAAGTATTTGGGAGATGGTTTTCTGAGGTGTTAAGGTGAGAGTGAGTGGGCAGTTGGAGTTTGGTGTGTTTGTAAGTTGAGTGATCAGGGTGTTCCAAGATGTACTCGTCGTTGGACAATGAATTAGAAGGTGACTCTCCAATTCTGGATCAGCATTGCATCTGTGGCATATGTTAGAGTTGGTCAAGTGTATATGATTTAGGAGAGAGAAGGTTGGTAATCCTTCATTGATTGCTTTCCACAAGAAAACCCGAATTTTTGGTGTACATGGTAAAGTCCTCAGGAATTTGGTTGGTGGAAGAGGGGGATGATTTGGTTTACCATGGGTTAGACATTTGTATCCCGAAGATGTAGTGTAATTTCCAGATTTTGAGTGTGGCCAGATAATTTTATCTTGACTGTTGTTTTGGGGGAGGTGGATGTTTATGATTTTTTGGGTTATAGGATTTGGAAGTGTGTTTAATTTTTCTTGATTTCAGTTATGAGATATTGGGTCGATGATATCTGCTACCATTCGGATAGGGTAGCATTGCGCTGGGTCTAGAGGTGGTGAGTGTGGAATCCAACTAGCTTCTACTGGAGTTGATAACCCATTTCCAATACGATGGAAAATCAGTTGTTGCATGGCAAGGACAATTGATTCCAGTTGTCTCCATTGAGGACTAGAAGAGGAAGGTATGGTATGAATGCCTTGTAGAATAGGTTGTTGATCAAGATATTTTGTACTGAAGAGGCTTCCGCAAATGGAGTTAGGTTGTTCATCTAAATTCCAAATTCTTTTCATGGGGAGAGCCTTATTATAATCATTGCTTTTCCTTATGCCTAATCCCCCTTCAGATAGTGGTTTTGTGACTTTATCCCAGCCTATAGGGTGAAGCTTTTTGATTGTTGAGTCATGTCCCCAGAAAAAATTCCTAGTGATACGATCTATTTATTTGTGAATAGTAATTGGTAGGTTTTGTGTTTGCATAATGTGGTTTAAGGTGGGGGTAAGGGAGGTTTTGATGAGAGTGGGTCTTCCAGCTGGAGTTAGGCATTTTGTCATCCATCCTTTAGCTTTCCGGGCTAATCTTTGTAATAGGGAAGCGAAGGTTTAATTGGATGCTCTTCCTTGTTTGAAATGGATTCCTAGATAGGTCGGAGGTTTTGATGTTGTTGACATATCGAAAAACTGTTTTAGTTCGGTTACCTTGATCGGGTCTAGTCTTGGGTGGTGAATTATTATTGATTTGGAGGTATTAGTTACATGTCTTGCAGAAGAGCCATAGGATTGGAGTAGGGTCTTAAGGTGATGGTTTCTCTAATCCGAGGCTTTATAGGTAATTACTAAATCATCTGCATATATTAGATGAGATATGGATGGTGCTTTTTTTGAAATGTTTAGTCCTTGAACTAACTTTTGGTTTTCAAGGTTTCCCATATTTGTAGAAAGGATTTCAGCACATATGATGAAAATATAGGAAGATAATGGGTCGCCTTGTCTAATACCTCTAGTTAGGTTGATGTAGCCATAGGGTCTACCATTTATGTTGCCGAATATGTAACTGACATGACACATTGCATAATTTAATCTATAAAGGATGAAGGAAATCCAAGTTTTGTAAAGGATGTTTTGATGAAACCCCAATCTAAACTATCATAGGCTTTTTGGATATCTAGTTTGAGAGCTATTTTTGGATCCTTGGTGAGGCTTGAGGTTCCGATATGGTGGAAGAGTTCTCCGGAAATTGCTATGTTATCATGGATTGATCTTTGTGGTACAAAATCACTTTGGTATGGGCTTATTAATAAAGGAAGAAGGGGTCTAATTCTGTTGACTAGGATTTTTGAAATGATTTTATACGTGATGTTACAGAGTGCTATGGGTCTAAACTGTGAAGCTTTTGAAGGATGGTTTACTTTAGGTATTAGTGTTATGTTTGTGTGATTCATGAGAGGATGCATGTTTAGATTATTAAATAAACTTCGAATCATTGCTATCAATTGAGAATGAGTTGTTTCCCAGAATACTTTGAAAAACTTACTTTTGTCGCCATATGGACCAGGAGCACTTTCGTAGCTTATGGAGAAAAGAGCTTGTTTGATTTATGCAATAGTTACTTCCTTCGTGAGAAGGTCAGATTGTTTGGGAGTTAATCTTGGCCTAATATTTGTAAAAAGATCTTTATTTATCACTTTAGGTGGGGCCATATATTGTTGAGAATAATGATCCAGAATGAGTTGAACAATGTCTTCTTTCTTGTCAACCCAGTTGTTTTGTAGGTCTTGTAATTGTTGTATATTATTGCAGGCTCTGTGAATGGTGGCTTTAGTATGGAAAAAGGTTGTATTGAGATCTCCCGATTGCAACCATTGGATTCTGGATCTTTGTTGCCAGTAAGTCGAATGACATTGTAGTAGCTCATCATGATCAATTCTTAGTTGCTTTTCTTGGATCAGCCAAAATTACAGGTCGTCGCCCGATTGCGTAGGACATTGATGTTGAGTGTGTTTTATCTTGGTTGTCGATTTTTTGATCATGGTTGGTAGGTGGCCAAAAGTTTCTTTTTTCCAGTCCAATAAAGTTTGTCCGGTTGTTATGAGTTTTAGTTGAAGATCAAGAGAAGGTTCAGTACCTTGTTGTTGTTCCCAAGCTATTTCAACCACTTGTTTGAGATGAGGATGAGATAGACATAGGTGTTCAAATTTGTAGTTTTTATCCCCTGCCAGTCCATTGATTTCTCTTGTAGAAGAATTAGGTCGTGATCAGATGATATTCTTGGAAGATAAGTAACTGCTGCATGCCGATTTGCATTCCGCCAATGTTGGGTTGCCATTACTCTATCTAGTCTTTATATAATGTTTTCCTGGCCCATTTGGTTATTTGTACAGGTGTAGGGGTCTCCTCGGAATCCAAGATCAATAAATCCCATATGGTCCATTAGAGAGAGGAGAGGTTGAGATTGGGCATATGTTACTTGCGTTCCTCCTTTTTTATCTGATTGATCTAAGACGTCGTTAAAGTCTTCTAATAAAATCCATGGTGTGGATGGGTTGATGTTGTTGGAAATTGTTGCCATAAATGTTTCCTAATGTACGAGTGTGGCGGGCCATAAATACCCGAGCAGAGCCATGGTTGTCCATGGGGTGGTGGTGTAACTATTGTATGAATTTAGTTTTGTGATTGAAATAAAATCTGAATATTTAGGGAATCTTTCCACATTAAACAGAGACCTCCTCACCTTCCAATTTTTGCGACTGAGAAGTGATTATGGAATTGAAAGCATTGAGATAAGCTTTTCATATGATGATTGTTTTCTAAAGTTTCAGATAAAAACAAAATGTTGGGTTTGTAAAGAGAGACCAATCCTTTTAAGTGTTGAATTGGGGATGGAAGGTTTTTGCCTTGGCAATTTCAAGCCAGGATAGTCATTATGAATTCATGCTGATGAGAAGTAAAAGTGAAGTGGGGTTTGCTGGGTCCGCAATTGGATGAAAGGTTCAGATTGAGCAGAAATTATAATGAGCAAATTGATAGGTTAGGTGGTGGTAGTGGGGTGAAATTTGTGTTACAACTCTTGAAATAAATTTTTGAATGCAACTGAACCCTATAAGGAGTGTTGTATCACCATATCACATAAGTATATAAGGAGTGTTGTATATAACAACACTTACAAAAGTGGAACAACTTTAACTAAGAGTGTGTGCTTTATAATGGAGCACTTACAAAGAAAATTACTGATACAGAAGGAGAAACTTTAATTAATTCCAACTATTACATATTTGACATACCTATTGCGCACCTGCGAATGCTATTGCGCGCCGATAGAAAGCAAAAACACAACTCAAGATAGCAGGGAAAATAGATGAGTGAAAGAACAACTTGGAAAGGAGTAATTTAAGTGGACTTACCTGGAAGCTTAGATTGATCTGAGGAACTTAGGGTTGGAACTGAGGATGGAGTCTTCATTTGTGACACAGACGTTTGGTAAGAAGAATCAAACTCAAAGCAAACCAAATGATTACAAGAGGTTCGAACTAATAATACAACATGAAAAAACAGGCCCTAAACTATCATAAGGACTCACAGCAGAGAAAATAATTGAACTTATGATTTATAAATATTAGAACCAGGTACATAGAAAAGAAAATACGCAGACTGAAACGAGAGATTAAGATGCTAAAACTAGATAACATAGTCAGCTGCCATACCACGCGAAACATATAGGAGTGATTAAATTTAAAATTCCCCACTAAATTTACAGACACTCTACTGGAAACAAGGACAACAACAACTAAAATCAGTTAGGAAGACAGCTTAGCTCTCTACAAAACGGACAGCAAGGAAGAAACAAAACAGGAGTTTTTTAAGGAGAGATAGGAAGAAGAAGTTATTTTAGATTGGTCAATACGACTGTTTTAGGGAGTTGTTAAAAAAAGAAATTAATTTCTTTATTTAAGTGTAAGGTTATTTTTGTAATCATATCTCAATATTAATAATTATGGGCTTTCTAGATATGAAATCTTAATGATGGGTTTTAGATATAAGAAAAAATAGAATTTGGCTACAAAAAAAATATCCCATTACAGAAGAACCATAATTTGGGGCATACAAGGAAATTGGGGGCATACAAGATAAGACAAAAAGGGGGTGGCTAATAGTATTTTTAGGGTAGCCCTTATCCACCTATTTTCAAAAATACAAAAAATACCCTTATGAGAATAGTGTTAAATTAGTATTAATCTTTTTAATTAGTTGTTAATGATTGTAGTTAGTTTAGTGTTAATTTAGGATAATAATTTTATTTATTGAAGATAGTTAGTGAGTTATTATAGAGAAAGAAGAAGGAGAGGAGGAAAAAGAATAAAAAATTCTTTGTGATTATTGAGAGATGTGTGATACAAATTCGAGTGATAAGGGTGAATCTTCATCATGTAAATCTAACATATCAATTACGATGGAGATCTGAAGATGTCTTATTTGTTGGATTATGAAAATGATTTTACCCAAACTCAATCTGAAACAAAACTTTTATCTCAAGCTTAAGATGATGACTTTTTGGAGCCAAATCCCGAAGATGAGTGGATGAGGAACCCAATGCTAATAATACATAGGTATGGTTGTAGACGTTTTTTAATGTCCGTTTTGTAGCTTGATTCACCAATTTTTTTGATTTTTGTATGTAATTCGGCGCAACAGAGTTAGGTTCGGCAAATAATTTGTATGCCGAACCTTGATAAATAAGAACAGTTCGGTTTGTACGACTGAATTCTTTATAAGCCGAATTGTCATAGAATTATTTTCCCACCAAATAAATTCCATGGTTTGTCTTAACGAGGATGTGCTAATGATCCGAACTTCAAAGATCAGCTTTCAAATAGTATTGCGAATGAGCCGAACCTAACCCCAAACGATAGTGAAGTCTACTAATGGAGAACATCAACGTCCAAATTAAACTCATTCAAATCAATGATATATTATCGTCATCTTCAAGAGAATGAAAAGACGAAAACAACGCAAAAAGAATGAGGCCATTCCGATATCGAACGAAGAAGCTATGGCCAAAATAAAATCTAAAAACTTGAGAGTACAAAGATAAATTCTGATAACTTGATCGCCGTCGTATGCGTCAAAAATAATTACACTTTCTTACTACTCAAAATATAAATATAGCAAGGGAAAGAAAGGATCGATCCCACAGAGAGGTCTTGGTTGTCTCGTTGTTTCGGTTTCCAATATAAATAACACCGGGGGTTTTCTGATTTTTATATACTAAAATAAAATAAAAGCAAATAAAGAAATAAGCAAACAAATCAAATAGAAAAGATATTGGTTAAGGATTCATCTTCATTCACTAACATGCTTTCAAAACAATAATTAGAATTGATATTTAATCTCAACTTTTATCAAAAGCCCTAGAATATCTTGATCGCAAGAATATCCCGCTAATCTCCTTTTGTCATCAACAAACACATTAAAAGATGCGAATATGAGTTCTATCTTAAAGAACAACTTAACGTGTAAAAGTACTAATCAAGTTTAATTCCCTAGATGCATTAAGTTCTATGAAATCAGGCCAATCAAAGCAATCGAACGTGGAAAACGCACTAATTCAATTTAACAAAGGTTATAATTCACATATGATCATAAGAATATATCACTACAAACTATAATCATATTTATGCTACTTGCAATCCGGAATCTATCACTTTTACGTATAAAAAACCCTAATCTAGCAATAGAGATGAAAACAAACTCAACCGATTCGCGACTCGATCAAACAAGCATTCAAATCATATAACAATATTAATTGTGAATCATAATCGATAAAATATGGAGACAAAACTAATTTATCATATCAAAAATCATATTATGTGAAATCCAATTATTCCATAACCAATAATAAAATTAAGTACTCATATTCAAGGAGTTCATAACAAGAAGAAGAAGAAACCCTAACATGTTTCTAAACCCTCGAACAAAAGTAGAAGATGATATAAGATATTAAGAGATCTTCCAAAAGTTGTAGAAGTTTTCCTTTTATAGCTCTCCTTGTTCCAAAATTAGGTCTAGTCTTCAAAGTCCATATTAAATTGGTCCACCAAGCCCATGTGTGAAAACCCGTGTAAAAAATATGTCCCAAAACACGTCGCCGGAAAACTGGGTTTTTGGCCGGAAACCGGTGAGAAAAGTCACCGCCGACTACTTAAGATGCTTCTCCGTCGATAGAATATTCCGTCACGGTACCGTTAATGATAACTGTTAACTTAACGGTCTTCTGTTAGTCAACCGGGTCAAGTCAGGAAGGAGTCAGCGGAGTCTGAATCGTCTAAGTGGTCTTACTGGTGCTGGATCACTGAGCTGGTGTAACGAGTCACTGAGTTGACTCGTTTGAATGAAATTTCAGCCGAGTTCTGGCTGTTTTCGGGTGTTTCCCAGCTAACTTCAGGCCTCTTCTATCTTCTCCCTATTACAAGCCTAACATTCATCTAATCATACAATATTTGCAACACAGTACCACCTTCATCTCCCAATTGATTGTTCTTGATTCACTGAAGCACAAACTCCATCATTGTAATCCATATCAGCTCAATGACTGCAATACCAACATTCCTTGCTATTGCAATCCAATTTTTAGATAGAACTTCATCTCAACATACAGCTGCTTGAAAACCACAGCTCCACCATGTAACTGAAACCCAGCTCCACCACATACCACCTCCATTTGAGCTTCACTTCTACACCAGCTACATATTCTTGTTGCCAATGCTTCATTCCACCTGACAGAGCACCTCTGCATCATTTCCAACAATACATAGCACTAACTCCATAATCAATTCTATCACTTCCTGCTTATAGCCTTGAGCTTTAGTTCAACTTCTCCATTGCAGTGACACAGACCTCAGATCATGCTCAATTTCATCTACGACATAATTCCCACCCGCTTAATCCATTCCACCATTCAAACTACACAGTTTCAATTTCTCCAACTTACTCAACAGCTGCAGCATCAACTGGTTCATCACCCAATCTTTACAGCACCACCAATGGCAACAACTCCACCTGCAAGTCAAATGCCACCATCTGAGGTTCAACCCATCCAACAATTTCAGCTTCAGAACTTCAATTCACCACATTCTCTCCCCTAGCCTTCACTTGTTCATGCCAATAGCAACACCAACTCCCATATCTCATCACTAGTTCTACTCCTCCATCTGCTTCCAAACTAGCACTGAATCATGTGCAGTTTCTGCATTTCTCCTGCAATTCCCATTCAAACTCCACCAGCTGCTTTGCCTTTCAGAATAACTCATCAATAACAACCACCACCAGCATCCATTCAATTAAGGGAAACAAACCCTTCTTCTCTTCTCACCCTAACTCTCTCCATTACCAATTCAACATCAACAGCAAATCATATGTGTAATTTAACAGAAATGGCAATATCTTACCACCAGCAATTCTCGGATTCACGCTTAAAGATCAAACCCATTATTCTTCTCACTCTGAATCTCTCTATCGTCTTCTCTCAAGAACAAAATCACCACCAAACCCTAACCCATTTTACCGAGCTTCAACAGCACCATTAATGGCAACAACTTCAAATCTAAGTTCAAAAGTTCAATCCTCAATTCCTTAACAGCGAACCTTAATCCTTCTTTATCTCTTGAGTTCAACATCAGAAAAATTCCTTCCTATTCTCGTGATTCAGTTTCAATGGCAGCGAGTTCTCAGACGCTGTAGAATACATTTGGGGAAAGAATAAACCTAATTTCAATATAGGTTTTAAGTAAGGGATAGATTAATGCACCCCATATGATAACCAACCCCAAATGGCATCCCCTTAGCCTTAGCTGGTATTATTTAGTAAACACCTCCAAAAGGGTTACCCCTTAACTGTTACCGGTCTCCGGATAGTACTCGTCTGTAAAATGACGATTTTGCCCTTCCAGCTCAAATTGAATGATTTCTTCTTCTTTTCCTCCGTGCGACTCTAGAGTACCTAAACAATTAAAAAGAAACATAAGATACATAATTCACACGAAAAATAGCAAAGAAAGCATAAATACTAGATATTAAATTAGGTGTTTTAGACACCTATCAAATTCCCCCACACTTAGACTTTGCTAGTCCTCGAGCAAATCAAACGAAATAAAAACATACATACAACTCCGTCTCGTCGAGAAAACGGTTAATTTTAGCATTAATAACAAGCCTTTAAACCCCTAGGTGTCCCTAGTGGACGAGTTATAGTCTCGTGAAGGTTTACAAGAGGTCTACCTACAAAACCTATATTTCCAACTCCGTCTATTTGTGACAAATCAATGAACGGATCCAAAATGACTACAGGAGGAGGTACCTTGCACAAATTCAATTCATATATTAGTAAATAAAATCTAATTAGATAGTCGAACAAGCCACAATACTCGGAAACTAACAAACCACAATCACAATGAAAAGATTAAGAAGATGGATAAAGATGTAGATGTTGGCGAATGTTCACAAGTGATCGATGTTTCCCATATCTGTCTGAAGGTCACTGCCAAGATGAACCTATGCATCCTATTGGATTGAGCAACTGGTTTGAATTCTACATCAACTCAATGGCATATACAAGGGAACCAGGAGTGACTTTATTCAACCAATATAAAACTTTCTTTTCTTTTTCATTTTTTTTTGCTAGACAGCATGATTAGATCTTTTGGATCCAAGCGCATGCTTCTTTTCAGCAAGTACATGATAGTTTCCTTGGATCCTGCATTCCACGCTTGTTTAGGATACGGAGACAGGGACAACATTTCACACATACTGATATTCCCAAGTGTCATTTTATTCCGTTTGGTCTAATTGGTCGGTCTTTTTCTTTCTTTTTTTCATTTTTCATTTTTTTTTTTTTTTGCAACTCAATCACTCTATTTCATCCTAGCAGTAATAACAAGTCGATGTCTAGTGACCCACCAAAGCACTTAGAGAACAATAGATAAATATGAAAAAAATAAAAATAGAATGTGATATGGTGATATTTCGAGATATGGTAACAACTATCATGTTAATTGTGATTTTTTATCTATGTTCGTCCCTTTTGGTTAATTGGTTCCTCAACTCCTGCATTCAAAATGGTTCCATCCACTAATGGTGTCATCCTAAAGGCACAAGTTTCTAGATTTCGGAGTTCAGAAAGCACAAATTTTTTCTTGGTTTTTCTATTTTTCTTTGATTTTTATTTTAAATGCATAAAACACACTAAAACAAACTATACAAACATATAAATGCTCCCCCACACTTAAACTGCACATTGTCCTCAATGTGTAAAACCGAAAGTTCTGAAATCTGACATAACAGCAGATAAAACGCAAAAACTGTGCAAATTGGTAAGGAATTTGGAAAAACTCCATTTCCCAAAAGTTGTTCACCTACGTGTTTTCTACACAGTGTCAAAAATTCACAGTGTTTTGATAAATGGTCTGACAGTTATGGTCTATGGACTGAACTATTCGCAGTCTGAAATTTTCTGACGAAAAGGCATTCATCATAATGCTCTTCTAAGATAGATTATGGACTTAATGAAATTAAACATGGGGATGCAAATATGATATGAAAAAAAAAAAAAAATAAAAAAAAAAAAAAAAAAAAAAAACAAAAGGATAAGAGATACAAAACCGGTGGGTTGCCTCCCACTAAGCACTTGTTTTAAAGTCGAAGGCCCGACTTAGATTCTTGAAAGATTCATTCCCCATATATTAGAAATCTGAAAATTTGGGGATCCACCCATAGCACCTGTTTTTCAAACACTAGCTTCACACAAATATTAGTAATATAAAACAGAAATGAAGCTATTAACCGATAAAAGCTTCCCCCACACTTATTCTTGTCCACACTTGGAAGTGCATAAAGAATATAGGAGTCGGGTACTTCCACGGTTTATTGTTCACAAACCTGCATAGTATGAGAATCAAGTTTCTCTAATGGAGGAAATCGAGAAACAAAGTCATTCAACAATGTTTTTGAAGCACATAAATTCAAACCAATAAGAGGTAAAGGAGAAGAAAAAATATGCGAAGGGTTAGACAAACCTTGCACAATCTCTTTTATTATGGAATCCTCTTCATCCTTGAAAAATCCAAAGTATTCACCTCTTGTATATCATGGTCCTCTATCAAACCTTGCAACCATTCTTTGTTCGTTTCTGCCTTAACCAAAATCTCGGCATCAACATCATCATTACAATCATATGCAAGCTCAATTGGGTCTTCCATAATATTGGTCTTAACGGTCACATTCTCAACATACTCCTCTTCATTAGACTCAAACCATGTTGAAAAATTCTGAAAAACATTAGTTTCATCATCCTCATGTACCTTTTGAATAGGTGCTTGAACATTATAAAGATCAAGAGTTGAGTCAACTACACTAATGTCATCAAATATCTCCAAAGGTTGGTCATTTTCAGCACAATCATCATCATCTTCATCTTCAGACTCACCATAATCAGAATCGTCGTCGGTTTCCCAACCTTTATCACAATGTGGTTTAAGTTCCATATGAATGGTCCTACTAATTTCATCGACAAGCTCTTCCGAGTATCCATCTTCTTCCAACTTGTATAATTTCTGCGCAAGTTTCCGGACGTTCACACGCTTACCACCATTAGATACAATATGTTCTCTTTCCCATGACTCTTCCCTTTGAATGGGTGAATGATCATAACTACGATCCGGAGTCGGGTAAGAAGGCATATTCCAGAAATTGGTTTGTGCGACGTTCTCTCTATTACGGTCAAGTTGGTCTAGCCTTTGTTGCATATCTTGCAATCCATGCATAATCTGCATACAACTCGAATAAAGCCAATTAGAAATAGAATTATCCCACCTAGGTGCTTGACTTACATACCCACTACAAGGTTGTTGTTGGTATGTATGAAAATCACCATAAGGTTCTCTAGGATATGCATCATAGACAATAAATTGGTTTTGATTGAATTCCATAGATGGTGGGAAATTTTCATAGTGTTGAGGAGGTTGAAAGCCGTATCCATTGTTCCAATATGCTCCTTCCATAGAATTGGTACCTGAAATACGATTCCCAAACCAAGGTTAAAAACCAGAAAATAAGAAAATCTAAAACAAAACAAAAATAAACAAAACAAAAATAAGAAACCAAAAACAAGTGACAACCGTTGCCTCCCCGGCAACGGCGCCAAAATTTGATCGTTGTCATATGCGTCAAAAATAATTACACTTTCTTACTACTCAAAATATAAATATAGCAAGGGCAAGAAATGATCGATCCCACAGAGAGGTCTTGGTTGTCTCGTTGTTTTGGTTTCCAATATAAATAACACCGGGTGTTTTCTGATTTTTATATACTAAAATAAAATAAAATCAAATCAAATAAAGAAATAAGCAAACAAATCAAATAGAAAAGATATTGGTTAAGGATTCATCTTCATTCACTAACATGCTTTCAAAACAATAATTAGAATTGATATTTAATCTCAACTTTTATCAAAAGCCCTAGAATATCTTGATCGCAAGAATATCCCGCTAATCTCCTTTTGTCATCAACAAACACATTAAAAGATGCGAATATGAGATCTATCTTAAAGAACAACTTAACGTGTAAAAGCACTAATCAAGTTTAATTCCCTAGATGCATTAAGTTCTATGAAATCAGGCCAATCAAAGCAATCGAACGTGGAAAACGCACTAATTCAATTTAACAAAGGTTATTATTCACATATGATCATAAGAATATATCACTACGAACTATAATCATATTTATGCTACTTGAAATCAGGAATCTATCACTTTTACGTATAACAAACCCTAATCTAGCAATAGAGATGAAAACAAACTCAACCGATTCGCGACTCGATCAAACAAGCATTCAAATCATATAACAATATTAATTGTGAATCATAATCGATAAAATATGGAGACAAAACTAATTTATCATATCAAAAACCATATTATGTGAAATCCAATTATTCCATAACCAATAATAAAATTAAGTACTCATATTCAAGGAGTTCATAAAAAGAAGAAGAAGAAACCCTAACATGTTTCTAAACCCTCGAACAAAAGTAGAAGATGATATAAGATATTAAGAGATCTTCCAAAAGTTGTAGAAGTTTTAATGTTATAGCTCTCCTTGTTCCAAAATTAGGTCTAGTCTTCAAAGTCCATCTTAAATTGGTCCACCAAGCCCATGTGTGAAACCCGTGTAAAAAATATGTCCCAAAACACGTCGCCGGAAAACTGGGTTTTTGGCCGGAATCCGGTGAGAAAAGTCGTCGCCGACTACTTAAGATGCTTCTCCGTCGATGGAATATTCCGTCACGACGCCGTTAATGATAATTGTTGACTTAACCGTCTTCTGTTAGTCAACCAGGTCAAGTCAGGAAGGATTCAGCGGAGTCTGAATCATCTAAGTGGTCTTACTGGTGCTGGATCACTGAGCTGGTGTAACGAGTCACTGAGTTGACTCGTCTGAATGAAATTTCAGCCGAGTTACGGCTGCTTTTTCAGTGTTTCCACCTAACTTCAGGCATCTTCTGTCTTCTCCCTATTACAAGCCTAACATTCATCTAATCATACAATATTTGCAGCATAGTACCACCTTCATCTCCCAATTGACTATTCTTGATTCACTGAAGCACAAACTCCATCATTGTAATCCATATCAGCTCAATGACTGCAATACCAACATTCCTTGCTACTGCAATCCAATTTTTAGATAGAACTTCAGCTCAACATACAGCTGCTTGCAAACCACAGCTCCACCATGTAACTGAAACCCAGCTCTACCACAGACCACCTCCATTTGAGCTTCACTTTTACACCAGCTACATATTCTTGTTGCCAATGCTTCATTCCACCTGACAGAGCATATCTACATCATTGCCAACAATACACAGCACGAACTCCATAATCAATTCTATCACTGCCTTCTTCTAGCCTTGAGCTTTAGTTCAACCTCTCCATTGCAGTGACACAGACCTCAGATCATGCTCAATTGCATCTGCGACATAATTCCCACCCGCTTAATCCATTCCACCATTCAAACTTCACAGTTTCAATTTCTCCAACTTACTCAACTGCTGCAGCATCAACTGGTTCATAACCTAATCTTTACAGCACCACCAATGGCAACAACTCCACCTGCAAGTCAAATTCCACCATCTGAGGTTCAACCCATCCAACAATTTCAGCTTCAGAACTTCAGTTCACCACCATTCTCTCCCCTATCCTTCACTTGTTCATGCCAATAGCAACACCAGCTCCCATATCTCAGCACTAGTTATACTCCTCCATCTGCTGCCAAACCAGCACTGAACCATGTGCAGTTTCTGCATTTCTCCTGCAATTCCCATTCAAACTCCACCATCTGCTTTGCCTTTCAGAAGAACTTATCAATAACAACCACCACCAGCATCCATTCAATTAAGGGAAACAAACCCTTCTTCTCTTCTCACCCTGACTCTCTCCATTACCAATTCAACATCAACAGCAAATCAGATGTGTAATTTAATATAAATGGCAACATCTTATCACCAGCAATTCTCGGATTCACGCTTAAAGATCAAACCCATTCTTCTTTTCACTCGGAATATCTCTATCGTCTTCTCTCAAGAACAAAATCACCACCAAACCCTAACCCATTTTACCGAGCTTCAATAGCACCATTAATAGCAACAGCTTCAAATCTCAGTTCAAATGTTCAATCCTCAATTCCTTAACAGCGAACCTAAATCCTTCTTTATCTCTTGAGTTCAACATCAGACAAATTCCTTCCTATTCTCGTGATTCAGTTTCAATGGAAGCGATTTCTCAGACGCTGTAGAATACATTTGGGGAAAGAAGAAACCTAATTTCAATATAGGTTTTAAGTAAGGGATAGATTAATGCACCTCATATGATAACCAACCCCAAATGGCATCCCCTTAGCCTCAGCTGGTATTATTTAGTAAACATCTCCAAAAGGGTTACCCCTTAACTGTTACCGGGCTCCGGATAGTCCTCTCCTGTAAAATGATGATTTTTCCCTTCCATCTCAAATTGAATGATTTTTTCTTCTTTTCCTCCGTGCGACTCCAGAGTACCTAAACACTTAAAAAGAAACATAAGATACATAATTCACACGAAAAATAGCAAAGAAAGCATAAATACTAGATATTAAATTAGGTGTTTTAGACACCTATCATAACTCATCATCACGAGTTAGCCGAACTTGGAGCCTAAAAATCAAGATTTTCGAAGTGTTTACAGAGATAAGTTCGTCTTAAAAGTAATCTAATCGACTCAGCCGAACCTGACAACCACCTGGGGTAAATTTCATTTTTCAGGTTCGGTAGGGAAAGGTTAGCAAGGTATTAGCCGAACCTGACACTGTGATGGGGCAAAAATTGACTTTTATCTCAAGGAGAAACGGTTTCGGAAGGATTCTAAAGCCTAACTTTGAGAGCTCTATATAAGAAAATCCTTAAGAAGAGATCTTTCAATCTTTATCATCTCTTTACACCACATTTTATCATTCATAATATCTTTCACATCATAAAAAATACATCCAAAGGTCTAAAACGACATGCATCAATTTTGAGAAGAAAAATAAAGTTAGAGGTTCGCGATCACCACTATATTCATCATCCCGTCCTCCCCCTCCACCACCATATTCATCATCACCTCATACTACACCCTTATTTTCATCATTATCATCTTCTTGTTCTACAGGAAAACATCCATCCGTGTCATTTCGCCTTTTCCCTGCATGCAATTTTTTGGTGCCATCACCTCGAGGTTTGGGAGTTCTTGAATTAGAATGAGTCGCTTCCATTGTTCTCCTTTTAAGTTTCTCTTTGAATTTTCCCGGATGGGTGCTAAAACAAATGATACACCTTAATTAATTTTCCAAACTAATTAAATAAATATGACTCTATTAAACAATGTGATAAGTCACATATAAATGGACTAGTTTATAGGAAGCTATTAGCCATACACAGAGTAAAGTTCGGCACATTCGTTATTTATCAAAATGAGCCGAACAATATTATACAAAAATATTATAAGCCGAACACAAAGGTTCGACGCAATCAATTTTCAAAACATAAGCCGAACTGTTCTTCGTTTGTAAAAATAAAAAGTTCGGCTGCTAAATTTCAGCCGAACAGTACTATGGAACTTCCAAAACCCAGAGAAATCATCGATTACATGTCACAAATCAACGAAATACGAAAAACCAAGCAATGGGTTTATGGGAAATACCTTTTTATGTGCAATTTTTAAGAATCGGGCTCTATTTTTCGCTCTCCAACACCAGTCAATCCACTATCCTCTTCATCACCATCTTTTCCAAAAACTCTAGATTAAGATGCTATAGAAGCAACACCAGGATTCAACACCATATTTCTAAGGCATCGATTAACACGAGGTATCATAAATGTGTTTAATCAAGAACTTAATCGAACAAAGACATTTTCAGAATTTTGTTTGTGATTTTGGAGAATAAGAGAAGAAGAGTGAGAGAGAAGGGTTAAATAGTAATGGTTAGTGAGTTAATTAGTGGGTGTCTAGTTAATTGTGGGATGGGTTAATTAGTTGGAGAGTTTTAGGATTAGAATTTAATTAAGTGGAAGGGTAGTAATGTAATTTAAATTAGGCATGGGTATTATAGTAACTTAACCATCATTAGGACAACCCTTATAATTTTTCATTGGGTGGATTCTTATCTTGTATGCCCCTAAATTTTGGTGTATTCCCCAAATTAGGGTTCTTATAGAAACGTCCGTGAGAATTCTATACATTTATGAAAACCATTTTCCGATCCTAAAATCAGATACAACAGAATTTCTTCTCTACGACAAATAGAAAATAGAAACCTAACAATGGATAAAATTCATGTATAAATATTCCTCTAATACTGAAATGTTGATGTTGAACGGAACAAATTCAATGAATAACATCTTTGTTCTAGTGTTCTTACTCTTACCTCAATCTAACGAACGAAATTAAAGATGCACATAAAGGAGAAACCAAGAAAGATAATTAGGAGAAACTGGGGTAGATATATTATGTAAAGCCCTTGGATAAATACAGCATGTGAACCTGCTAATTAAACGACGTTGGAATATAGGGACATATTAAAGAACTGGTTGAATTTGCGTGTGAAAATTAGAGGGGCAAATTTGAGGAAATTACAGTATAGCCTTAGAAAAAATAAAATTGAGTTAGTTTGGTCTCATCAACCTAGTAAATAGTAGGTGAGATCCATTTATTAAATATATATTGTTTGGTCTGAAATATTATTGTTTGGTCCTAGGATGGACAATACTACCCGCATTGACATCATCAATGATGTCATAATCTTTTAATAGTAGTAGAACTATCCTTTTTTCTCTTTATCTTATCTTAATTCATATAAATAAATAAAAAGTTAAAAGTTAAAGCTGAGATATCTTTTGAACCTTATGTCAAAAAATGATAAATCCTATATACTCGGAAAGCCCTCGGCGAGAACTTTCCAGTGACTACCATTGTTGCTATATTTCGAAGATTTAAACTTTTACCTTATCATGTAGCTAAAAATTAGTTATAAAATGAATGAATTATTATATAAGTTCACTGTATAAAATGAACTACTTTAATGAACTACCATACTAGCCAGTTCATTCTAAAAAGTGAATTATTTAAATAAAATATTATGTGAGTTCATGAACTCACAGGATTAAGTAACACACGAGTTCATTCTACAAGATGAACTACCATACGACTTCAGATCTACAAAATGAAATGGTATAATTAAGTACTATTACGAGTTCATTGTACCATATAAAATACCATTTAGGAGTTCATTCCACAACATGAACACCTATCATGAGTTTGTTTTACAATATGTACTACGATTACGAGTTCATTTTATAATATGAACTACCATTATTAACATCTATTACGATTTATGAGAAAAAAATGACTTATGAAATCGCTGGATGAGCAAAATCAGTTAAACAGAGTAAATGAGAAAAGATGGTTGAAAATATATGATCTCAGATACATCTAATACCTTTATAATCCTAACTCATATAAGCCCCCACGTTGAACGGTGAGCGTCACCGTTCGCTAAGGAAAGAGTGAGGTGGATTTCTTAGAAAAAAATATGAACATTAAATCTAAAAGGGACACGTGGCAAGCCAATATTAGGGAGAAAACCTTAAACCTAACTCTAATATCGGCTTCAAAAACCTAAATCTAACACCAAGCTTTTGTTCAACGAGAAATCATCATTAACGAACCTAGGTTTTCTTCTCTAGAGAACAAATCATCATTAATGATGATACAAAGAAAAGAAATACAACTAGCGAGGAGTAGAAGGCTTTATATTTTACTGAAGAAAACATTCCATGTGCGGAAACCTAGAACGAAACCTAAAAACAACCATAATTCTTCTGTGATGATTTAGGGTTCTCCTTTTTTAGACAGGCTTAAGGTTCCATTAATGGCGGTAGTGAAGGTTGTAGTTAAGATTTTTCCTTCTCTCTTCCTCACTGTTATGGTTCTTCCTTTTTACGGTTTGACGTTGTTAGTGATATTTATTTCCATTGAAAGAAAGTATATTCATCTCTGTTGATTTTAGGGTTCTTCTTTTGAACGGTTTGATATTGGTGATTCTATAATTTTTGGTGTCACACGCTGAAGGTTTCCCAAGGTTTAAAATCGCTCATGATGTTTGTTCATTTTTTTGTTCATGGTTCTGTTCAAAGATGAATGGTAAGTACTAAAGAAGTAGGGGAGGAAACACAAATCTCACCTTAATCAAATGACTTGGACTCCGAAAAAGTGTTCTGATGCAAAGTTGAGATAATGATTATTAGGATTCTTCAATTTTCAGTGGTATGTTATTAATATTGCAGTAAAGGGTTTGTTGATTTTTTATTTTTTGAATCGTTCTGCTCAGTCAATGTCTTGGTAAGGATGGTTTCTGATCTCTAAAAACCCTAAAGTTTTTTTTTTTTTTTTTTACACAAATGATAGAAAATAATAATAAAAAAAATCTTCTTGGGTGATGTTGTCTGTACTCACAAATTATCCGATGACTTGACATGTTGTAAATAGGTAGTCATTTCAAGGGATATCTTTTGTGTACTCATCTAAATTTTTATTATCACTAAAACTACTTTGGATGCGCAGCATTCTGCACCTTTGTGAATTTTTGTGGTTGAAGTTTTGCGAGGTTTAAAACCCCTTTACTCCTACTAGAGTCACAAGTTTGAGGTATGCTTCTCTTTACTCTTTATTTATCTATAAATTTTGTGATTATATGGTTTTGTCTCTAAGCATTGTTTTGATTCCATGGTAAACAGGCCAGACAAACAGTCTTGCAAATGATAGAAAATAATAATAAAAAAATCTTCTTGGGTGAGCTGTACTCACAAATTATCCGATTGTTGTAAAATATGCTTCTCTTTACTCTTTATTTATCTATAAATTTTGTGATTATATGGTTTTGCATTGTTTTGATTCCATGGTAAACAGGCCAGACAAATGCTTTTCTTTCCTATTTATTTATCTATAAATTTTGTGATTATGGTCTCTCTTAATATGCTTAATATGTCTTAGAGACTGTCCGGATCACTATCATCAAGGTTTGAAATCATTCCCATTATATATATTAACACTTGCGTGTGTAGACATTTCTTATTCAGTGGTGGCATATAATGATCTTTGTTTCCCTAATTATGCCTTGGGAAAACACAGGCAGTGATGCACTGATTCGCTACAAAAGGTGATCAAGCTAAGGCTTCAAAAGACTTAGAAGTCTGGAAGCTGTAAACCCAAAGAGGTGTATGGATTGATATGAACTTAATGGATGATCTCGTGAACCAGTGAGGTATATAGCATGGATTTTTCCTCTTCAATCTCATGAGTTTGGTATTAGGGTGCAAAATTTGTTAGTAATAATTAGTTCCTTATTCATAGAATCAAGATTATACCTAGAAAACTAGGGGATAGATATATTTGTAAGCAACAACTAATTCAGCTGTGTATTGAGGTTAATAATGAAACTTTGTTCGGTAAATTTGTTGACACAAAAATTGTGGTGATTGGTTGTTGATATATATGATGGCAGTGTCTGTATGGATGTGGTTATGGAGGGTAAGCGGCTCAAAACAAATATATAACTATATCATCTATGGTTTTATCCGACCCAAAATTTTCATGTCAACGGAAGTGGCAGCTGAAATGAAAAACCTTTGGGTGGAGTTTCGGCTGTGTAGTATAAGCATTTTGAAATTTCAGCCGTTTTAGACCTTAGTAGAAGGGGTGGTAATGGTATATGTTGTATTTGAGTTAGATGTGGTAACTGAAGCATTATGATATTCTCTTTAGATACTCATGGTTTACACTGTGTATTCCAGCAAATCACATAGGTCTACTTGCCGGAGGAAAAATAACAAAAGATAAGGTGATCAACGCTCTCTCAAATTTTATTGGCAAGACGCAAGATGGACTACTCAGAATTCAAACATGTTGATATGGTACTATAGGTATGTGTCTGCTATTATTTATTAACAAGGTTTATACAAAACATCAACATCAAGAATCTGGATATCCTTTGAATATTCTCTTGCGCCGGTTCTGTTTGAACCCAAATCTGTAAATAAACTCCAGTAGTAAAGCAACTTTTTATTTTGATGTATATAAAGTAGATTATAATAGCAGAAGTTTATGGAGTTACTATGGAAGCTTTTAGTAAACAATAATTCATTTTATATCTAACTGATTTGGTTTTTGTTACTCCATATTATACTCTATGACCTTCATTACTATGGCAGAAGTTTATGGAGTTAGTATATTTATATCATGCATTTTGTGTCCAATTGAAGGCCACATGTTAGTCAGAGAGTACATTTGGTGGGGAAACAATTTCACAAAAGGTGCTGAATTTGGTGGGGAAAAGTTTAATGGAGTTGCGTGGGACTGGGATAGCTATCAACTGTAAGGTGATGTTTAGCTGTGTAAATGTTCAGTATTGACGTTAGTATATATATATATATAAAGTTGAAAGCTTTCACATTACCATGATATTAGATAGCCAATTATTTTTCTAAGGATAAATTAAATCGTTTTAAAAGTTGTTGTCCAATGAGTTCACTTCCCAGTATAAGGACTCTCTATATTCTTGATTAATTTGTTTGGATGCCTCAGTTTTCGATCAATTTAGTTTGTCTTTTGGTGGGGGATGAAATTATAGTGATTAAGCTACCGTCAAAACTAACAGAGTGTTGAAATTTCCTGATTTTATTTTTTGATAGGAGTGTATTGATTGATGCAGTATATGTGTCTTGAGTAATTTAAAGAAGAAAAACATGTACGATGGTCATGGGCACCAATTAAAACATCAAACCTACATTATGAACCAGGAAATTAAAACCTTAATGATTTGTTATTCGATCGTTGACTATCTTTCTTTCTGTTGACTCTTGAGCATGCATACAAATGATCACCACTAATATTTAAGTTCTAGACATATAATCTTGAGTAGGCCTTAGTCTGCATTACTACTTGGCAACGAATATTGATTAACATTTTGGTGTTCTATAATATTTTTGGAGCCACAGATTAATATACCAATTTTCTTTTTTATTACTCACAGAACGACAAGACTAATTTAGCAAATATTGATACAATTCGCTTCAATGTCACAATTATAATTAATGGGGAAATTGCAGATTGTGGAACTGATTTAGGCAAAGATGAGAAAACTGAAAATGATGAAAACCTTGCAACGTGGCTGCACAAGATAAATAAAAGGAATTCAAATAAGAGGGAGAAGAAGCATCTCTACAACCTCAAAGTGTCCTCACCAGGTTTACAAACATGTTCTGCACTTGGTTTACAATGATATTCCATATTATAATTAATTTACTGTTGTTATGGAATTCCATGAACCGATCCAGTGATACTCACTAATTACACCTGTAGACATAACAATGCTTAGATAAATTTTGAATTAGGGGATTCATAGCTTAGTTAATAACTTAATATGGATACCATTTGCTATATAAGTTGGTCACTGTACCTTCCCTTTACCTATGTTGTTTACATGGTTTTCCTTCTTGGTGTATCATGTTGTGAAAGGCTAGATCATCAGATAGTTACCGATGGATTTTTGGCTAGGTTATTTGTTGCTTGGATTTTAAACTACTAAATTAAGTAGGCTGATAAGGGAAAATCTATTGTTGACATTATTGAAAGAGTGGAAAAACATTGATCAATTTATGGATACTTATGTAAATCATTAGTTTTGTTTTAGTTGATTAATTCGATCCATCTTTGTTTGCCATATCGCGGTTTGTAGGTACTGGGATTCTGTATATCATATGTAGTTTTGTAAATTTATTTTTATTATATCTCAACCTGTAGTTCTCACTGTTATAAAATATTACAGTTCACATACTAATTTAGTGGAAAAGAAACCACCATGGTACTTCCTCCGTCCAACAATTAGTTGACCTATTTTCTTTTATATTTTGTCTCATTAATAGTTGATTTTATATCATTTGATACTCATGTTTATATTCTTTACGTATGTGTTTTAAAATGCTTTTCAATGATATAAAATTTACGAATATCCGTGGTATAGTTCGAGAGATGAATCATTTCTAAATTATACTACTAGGTCAACTAGTAGTGGGACGGAGGAAGTATTATACATGTCAGTAGTGTTTTCCATGATGCACCTCCTGGATAGAAGTTTGGACACGCCGCCTATTTAGAAAACCGAACGACTTCGACAGGCTGATGGTGCGTCTACTTAAAAAACTGAACGTCTTCGACAGGCTGGTGCTGCTTCTAAGGAAAATAAAGCATAGCTCTTGATTGTTTAGATATTAGTGTAAAAACATGTAGCTGAATTTAAAAACATTTCATAAGAATTGGCTAAAAAAAACAATAATATAATTAAGTTCATAATGATAATCGAAATTTTAAAAGTAATTAAGGTATTTACCTAATTTGTCAAATAAGCAGGTATATGTTTTCATGCTTGGAACATTAAGTTGTTTTGTGTAATGAACTAAGGATATTAGTCGGATAGCTTATTGTAACGATGACTTTTATTAAAACCGAATTTAGGCGTCCCAATTTTATTCTAAAACTTGGCGACACCAAACCAAAAATGCATCAGGATGGGGAAACGCGAAGCCGAGCTTTACCAAATCAAATCGAGGCGGGGCGAAGCCGAAACTGATCTTTACCAATTCATATCGGGACTGGGAGAGGAGAGGCGAAGCCGAAACCCAGCTTTGCCAAATCATATCGGGGCGAGGTGAAGCCGAGATTTACCAAATCAAAAATATGGTTCAAATAAAGATACAATGATGCATTATATTTGTACCAAATCACATCGGGACTGGGGCGAGGCGAAGCCGAGATTTACCAAATCAAAAATATGGTACAAAGAAAGAGGAAGTGATGCATTGTATTTGTAGTTGGTGCATAACTCTTCCATTCTATTTGTAGTTGTAGATTCAACTGGTGAACCAAGTTTGCGAAGCAGCCCGGGCATAGCACGGGCATAAAATATAGTTTGTCTTTGAATACAAAAACAGATATTCTACTATGGGAATCAACTATTATTCTGGATGAGAATTAGTAGATAATGAAGTCTGATCATGTGCGGAACAATTCTAAAACTCATTCCTATAGTTTTTTTTTTTTTTTTTTTACTTACCAAAAAACAACCCTGTATGGATGAGTTTTAGGGTTTTTTTTAATTATAATCTGTAATTGATGCCACATGGTTTATATCGTTGAATAGATGGAAAAATGACTAAATTAATGCACAAATGTTTAATTGGACTACTTTAACATTAAACGTGGGGAGGGGTTGGCTATGGGTTCCATGCATGATTCCATCCATGTCTCTGGAAGATACAACCATGAAGAATATTGAAATTTAAAAAAAAAAAAAAAAAATTAGTTGGTTACAAATTTTTGAAAAGTCTGAAAGGATGGATGACCGAAACTTCTATGAAGAAATGAATGATCAATTATTGTAGATGATAAGGCATATGTGGATGTATTGATAAGTTCCATTCCTATGTGATCCTTGGAAGAGATTCTTCCCAGAGATCAAATCCTTCACAGAAAAACCAGCAGAATCAAAAGTTATGGAACCATTATTATCAGAAGTGAACTAATGAACTAAGAGTAAGTTATAAGAGGCTTTAGGTACTAATAAAATGTCACTAAGAGTGAAATAATGCTCATGCACATGTTTACTAAAAGAACCAATATGAGTTATAGGCATACCTTCACCATTTGTTGTCTTGATAACTTCTGCACCATCATAATTTGTGAGTTCTTGTAAACCAGTAGAAGTAAAAGCTATATGTGAATTAGCACCACTATCAGCAATCCACTCATCAGTTTTAAATATGTCAGCAGCAGCATACAAAACACTTAAATTTGTTGGTGGTTTCCTTCCTTTGTAAGTGAAGTTAAGCATATGAGTGCATTCATCTGCTGTATGGCCTTTTTCAAAGCAAAATTGACATATTGGAGCTTCAGGTGAAACATACTCTATGCTAGAATGATATCTTGTAAACATAGTTGGATTTGGATATCTCCTTATAACCTCCTCCTCTGTGATTGTAAGAGCCTCTAAAAACACCTCTATGTGTATTAGCTAAGAAATCCCCGGACTCAGTATCAGCTTTGACTGCCTTAATTCTATCACGAATAACTACTTCTTCACTGAGAAAGTTATTGTGTAGTTCAACACAAGTCACATGTGGATCTATATGCCTGATAGCAGTTTCAAATGGAATATAATCATTACTCAAAGCCTTTAAAGTGACAACAACAAGTTCCTTATCTGATATTACTTCTCCAGCAACAACTAATTGGTCTGAAATACTCTTAATCTCATTTATCAAAGATGGTATTGACTTGTTACCTTGAGTTAGAGAGAGTAGCTTGGTGCGGACTGAATTGAGTGAAGTAGATGATTCTCTACCAAATCGATCTTCAATACTATTTTATAGCTGACAAGAGGAAGTAGATCTAGAGAAGTAAGCAATGATTGTGTCTGAAATTGTTGAATTTATACACATAATAATGGAGGAATCTTCATCCATACAATATGTATTAAGTGTATTCTCAATTCCATTTTCTTGATTTGTTCGACTTGTGAATTGAACCGAACAGGGGAAAGATCCATCCAAATACTTCATGAGTTTATATTTTTGAATAAAAGGATTCATTAGGTTTTTCCAGGTAATGAAGTTGTCTTCTTTAAGTTTTAAGTTGACAAAATGAGTAAGATGATGAAGAGGAACTTTAGAAAAGGAATTTGCAGTCGGATTTTCCATTGAAGACAAAGATTACCAAGATCTGAAAAAAAAAAAATAGTAAAAATCTAAAGAAAAGATGAAGAAAACAAGTACCTTAAGATCAGAAAAATTTGAGAAAAACTTCAAGAAACAACGGAAGAACACAAATCTTGAATAGAATGAAGAATTGATTGAATAAATCTTCTCAGAGACACACACTGAATCAGATTTATGGAGAAACAAAAGAAAAAATATGATAAAAGAAAACGGATCGAATTAAAGGTTGCAATAACCTCTCCTGTTTGATACCATGGCGGCAGTGTGTTGTTTCGAATTACAGAGAAGATAAAACCTATTACAGGCACAGAAAATAATGATACAAATTTATAGTATGGTTGACTAACTTAACCAACACTTTCTCGTGTGTGAAATATGTGTGACAGTATACATTTATAGATAGCCTGGCATGAGCTGTAACTCCTTATCCTGCACTGCTACATTCTTCTTATCCCGTACCACATTATTAGCTGAGATATACTTGTCCTGTACAACTGCAGCTGTCTTTCTTAAAAGATCACTATCAGTGTTAATACATAGATCCAAACAAACCATAGCGTATCAAACTAGATAATCAATTCAGGACAGTGTAATTTGAGAACACCATTATGGTCAGAATACAACAACAACCACTCAAATTATAGAACAACTTACAAATGAATCAGTTAGCTAGTAATGAGACATGTGTATCACTTGATGTCATGGATGCACACCTGAACTAAGAAGTAGCATAGAAGAGTAACAATTACTCTGAAACGTTTGTGCCCAGAGTTCCCCGAACCCTCTGTACCTGCCAATATACTTGTGAAACATGTCTTTCCTTAACTAACACTAGCTAACGACATATATTCTTCCATATATATTTCCTCGATTGGTCCCAGAGACATGCCTGCCCGTATATCCGCGACTTTCACTTTGAAGATTCTTGCCTAAATTTAATTAATACATACTCCCTCTGCCCCACTATTAAGTGACCTAGTTTAAGTTTGCACAATTTTTAAGGCAAGCAATGAAAATAGTATTTTTAAGCATTTGTTTTACAATTATACCCTCATAGATAATAACTAGCGAAATTTAGAAATGCCATTGAAAATCATTTTAAAACACCTACGTAACGAATATATACATGCCTATCAAATTATGTATATTTCTTATATTTTTTATAATTAACTAAAAGTATAATTTTAGAAATATATCCTTGTTTAGTGATATAAGTCACTTATTAGTGGGACAAAATATAAAATCAAATAGATAACTTAATAGTGGGACGAGGGAGTATTTTATTACCTACAACACATGTCTCCTTTAAAATGTTAACGTATGTACGGTCATTTGTTAGGTAACATTAAATATCCATTGCTTAAATAGTCAGTCAGGTCCGAGAATTCTCAACGTCCTCTTTATGAGCTTAAATTAAGATTTTAATTATAAGATAGCTAGAATGGATGGGGAAAGCTGACTTTTGGTCAAAAGAAGTTGACCAAAAACCGAAATGGGTGGAAATAAAAACTTCTCTGCTCCATAAATTCTTAATCACGGTTTACTTTTTTACCGAAAATATTTTCCTTTCTTCATGAATGAGTATACAACATAATCTTCGAACTGACCTAAGCCTTAATTTTCATCAGTAGAGGGAGGAAAGAAAAAAAAACACATCATGATCTTTCTTTTTTTGTATATATATATAGATAGATATAGATATTCTATTATCTAATTTCACGATTGTAAATCATAAACTAGGTCTTCTTCTCATTCTTATTATAGTTTTAAGAATAGTAATGATCAAATAATGAAGGAGACAAGATTAATGCGATTACGGTGTTTTGATGGTAATGTCGTTAATAATTATATCAATACCAATACCAATACCAACTGTGAATGGATGGATATATATAAGTACTTGATAGGTGATGTGATGAGTTTGTTTCTTAAATATGAAGATGAACTATATTTGCACCCTAGATTAATCCACTGCCAAGTAAAACTTGGTGTAATCGGGGACACCAAAAAAATCAGTGATTATTTAGGATATATAGTAAATTTATTTTCATGATCAAAAAGTGTAAGAACCCTAATTATCACTAAATTAATCTACACCATGAATCTTAATGTTTTTGAATCCAACATTATGTGGAATAAGAAAGTAGAATGATGGTCGGATCAGTTGCAATGATAAGTTAATCAGAAATTTGTATTGAACTGTGCGTACACATGGTGTTGCTTGTTAATGGTGTATGCTATAAGGATAAGAGAAGATAACTAAAAGTTAGGATGGTTTATCTATTTCCCTCTTTATTAATTCTAAGTCAATCTAATATGACCGAAAGTCATCTTTCCCCCATCCATTCTAGTTTTCCCTATAACAAAAATCTAATAATATATGACCGCTCCGTGACATCAGTGTTTCCTTCAAATATTAATACTTCCGTTTTGCTAGTACTGAGGGCAGTTCCTATGGGATGAACAAACCAAGAAAATGGATGTTTAAATGAACAGATCTGTTCATTTGAACATCGAGACACTCTACCAGACGCACGTCTGGTGAAATGGCGCGCGACATCCCTACTGACGTGCGAGCCCAGGAAAAACGCGGGAGACATCCCTACTGACGCCCACTACAAATCCGGATTTTTTACTAATATTTTTCTCACTTTATCCTATTTTATCTCACTTTTATCCTATTTTATCTCACTCCATCCTACTTTATCTTACCATAATATTATATTTTATATTTCAACTTTATCCTATAAAGCATTTTATATTAAAAAGATATACTAGCGGGGCCCTAGAAAACCAAATCTGTTCATTTTGCCTTGCTTTACCATAGTGGAGAAACCCATTTGATCATCCACGCGGCTGAACAAATATTTGTGTTTGGATATTGCCATAGGAATTGCTCAGATGTCCCCATATATTAATACTTCTACCCCTTCAGAAAAATAAATAAACTTATCTTTTTGAAACGGAGATAATACATGTATATTCATTAGCTAGGAAAAAAAAAAAAATTTAGAACAGAGCAAATCTCCTCGGCTCTCAGAACCCCTGATGTCCTCTACCTGGGATGGAATTAATTTATAAATATATTGGTAGATGCAATGCCTCCATCAGGTATTAATATATAAAAATATGTTCATTAGCCAGATAAGAGGGGTAGTATGAACCCTGTAAACCATCCCCACGGGATAGCGAAGGAAGAGCCCTAATTGGTAGAAAATAACTTGCTATCCCTTGGGATTTTCCTACTCCCTAAAGAAGTAGAAAAAAGAATGAATTTAATGACAGTTCGATTCTTCATTCCAAGCTTAAATAATTAACTGCATCTAAGAACCCTCAATGTCTTTTCTATGGACTTCTTTTTTTTGAAGGCACTACACCATATTAAGGTATTTGTTATGTGTCTAATCCATCACTTAAAATATTTCTTATGGATTATAATTGTCTTAAATATGGTGTTATATTTTGCGTTACAGTTTAAATATGATATTTGACATCCATAACATTAAATAATTAATATATGAATATTATAACATCTTGCAATCCATCACAATAACATTATCATGGTTGAAACGGTCATACAATATTTCGTAACAAGTAAACCGACCATTAACAAAATGACACGTCTTTTCTTTTTAATGCTTGTAGCTGCCGTCATACGGTATAATTAGCCAATAAGAAAATGACATGTGTCTTTTATCATGTCACAAACTTATTACATAGGTTTACCGTTACAAATATATTACCAGCTAATAAAAAAGAGTGATTTCCTGTTTAGTCCACTAAACCCGACCCGGTTTAGTGGCTAGTCCAGCCAAAACTTCTTCTTAATCGTTAGTCCAAAAAAGTTTAAATTTAAGTAGATTTACCTATATACCCTGAACATTATAAGTTCGTTTTTTACATTTAAATTCAAGTAGTAACTAGTAAGTATACTAGTAGTATGTAGTATACTAGTTACTACTAGTATGTAGTATAGTAGTATGTAGTATACTAGTATGTAGTATATAGTAATAACATATGTAGTATGTAGTATACTAGTATACTACTAGTATATTAATAGTAACTAGTACTAATAGTAATATGTTATGTATTGATACTACTACATATTGATAGTACGTTATATATTGACACTACATATTGATATGTAGTATATGTTTGATATGTAGTATGTTATGTATTGATACTACTACATATTGATATGTAGTACGTTATATATTGACACTTCATATTGATATGTAGTATATGTTTGATATGTAGTACTTTATATATTGACACTACATATTGATATGTAGTACGTTATATATTGACACTACATATTGATATGTATTACGTTATATATTGATATGTAGTATGTTTGATATGTAGCATGTTATATATTGACACTACATATTGATATGTAGTACGTTATATATTGACACTACATATTGATATGTAGTATGTTATATATTGATATGTAGTACATTATATATTGATACTACATATTAATATGTAGTATGTTATGTATTGATACTACATATCAAAATATTGTTATGTATTGATACTACATATGTTGCTACTAATATACTAGTTACTACTAGTATAACTATAACTAGTATAACTATTATACTAGTTATACTAGTATATTATACTAGTTACTACTAGTAGTTACAACTAGTATAATACATATTAATATTGATATGTAGTACGTTATATATTGATATGTAGTACATTGATATGTAGTATGTTATGTATTGATACTACATATCAAAAAATTGTTATGTATTGATACTACATATGTTACTACTAGTATGCTAGTTATACTAGTATAACTAGTATACTATACTAGTTACTACTAGTAGTTACAACTAGTATAGTACATATTAATATGTAGTATCACCATATTTATATTACTAGTATTTCGTAACATACTACTAGTAACATTTACATGTGGTGATACTAATTAGACCTAGAAGGGTGTTTTAAGCATTTCGAAAATACACTTTATAATCTCCACGAAGTTTTTGGACTAGAGAGTAAATAATCTAGTCCAAAAACATGTTTTTGGACTAGAGAGTAAATGTTTTTCATGGGTGGACTAGCCATTAACTGGGTCATGAAAGAGTGGACTAGCCAGTAATTCCTACAATAAAAAAAATGCATTACAGGTGGCCTGTACAACAGGTGTTCTGCAGTTTCAGGCGATCCTGATTCTCATAATTTAATAGAACCAAGATTTATCTCAAATCAAACATAAAATTCTATTACCACTCAATATCATTGTTCAGTAACATTCATATTCATTGTTCACGAAACTTAAAATCCCAACACAAGAAGAATTCACTAATCCGAATTCCCAAGACTTGCAGGAAAAATACAACAGTGTAAACAAAAAGGTCTACCAAAATCATAAGCATGGAGAACATTCTGATGAAGAAACTATTATTCAACCTCTGTCAGCAAACCCTGAGCAACTACTATTCAACCTCTGTCAACAACCTTGTCGCGACCACTTCAAATGCCTAAAAAACATAAAGTGAGACCAATAAGTAGAGGAGTATAAGATAAGAATACCCAACCAGGAAGAAACCATTCAATTTTGACCTTGTGGAAGTAAAGTAGGTTGTCACCTAGATAATGTATTTTTCAATGGCTCAGAGTGATCAAAACTATATAATGTTACTACTATAACACTGCTGGCAGAAAATATTGAGTGAGATGGATCCTACATACCTGCCCTGTAAGAGTTCTCAGGATGTCAGAACAAGCAGTTGTTTCTTCCTACAAAAGAAAATGTATGGATTAAGAAAAATGAGAGAGACAGGTGCCAATAATAGTTTCATTATAAACCAAGAAAGTTTCAATATGTCTACATATAAATGTATCACCTTAATAATAATAGTATCCTTCCAAATGAGATAATCAATTTTTTTATTTTGCTAGTAAGATCCTGAGTACTACAAAGAAGCTCCATGTTTGCATGCGAAAAATAAACAATGGGTTAGTGAAGAAAAAATGTATAAGATGAACTTCAAAATGAAGAAGCAGATCAATTACCTCCAATAATCTGCCACTTGCATCCATTTCCATCATTAGATTTGGAGCGGTTTGATTAGTGTGCCTTTACTCCCAATTAGTTACAGATGAAGACACATTTGTAGCTTCCCTGGTATAGAAGACTACAGTGCTTTCCCTAGTTGTTAGGGTTGTATGGAAATCATACTTTGTTAGTAATACAACCACAATGTAGTATACAGTTTTAAAATAGAGGAAGATTATGTCACCCTTTAATATCGAATAGAAATGAACTGATTGAGGGAACAATAATATCCTTGTTAGACGAAATGTGCAACCACTTAGACTATTTGGGGTCCCCCATTGATCTTAAGACATACAACATGAACCATTCCTTTAACACTTGAGGCATCCAACCACTGAGTGGTATTAGAAAATGCACGGCTGTATATTGCTTTCTCCATCTGTACCTCTTCTAACCTGCCAACGAAAGTCCAATCAATTGCAGAAAAAAATATCCAATAAAATTAAAAAGCTTCAGTACTAGTTCAAGTTCATAGTGTATCCTGGTCAGTGACCACTTCTTAACGATGTCGATTCTACAAAATAATCCTGGTCAGGGCCGCAAACACGACAATTACATTTATTTTCATATCATGATTGGAGATTTTATATAAACTAATTCTGGTTAAGAAGAATCACGTATGTAATTCACTGAATCAATTTTACAAGATGTAACAAAATAAGAATATTTCAACTAAAAAACTGCTCTTAATAAAGGACAATTTGATAGTAAACATTTCAATACGCGGATTTTTTGGTAGTCCATAGACTCTAAAGTTAAATCCAAAATAATAAATTAAAGTACCGGCTCAAAGACAATCTCCCAAGATTGGTACTTACAACACCATTGTTGAATCACCCGAGATGTCTAGTTGAACCGATAAATTTTTGACCAGTAAGAATACAACAAAGGTAACCACGATCCACAATGAATTCCTAATTGAGAGAATAAGGACAGCTCAATATGAGAAGAAAGACTTCATAAAAATGAGAATCAAATAATATCAATGATAATTGATAAGAGTTAATGGTGAGGTTATGCATCTTAGAAGTATCATGAATATATTGAATCCGAGTACAACTAGAGACCAGCAATCATCAACGCCATTTACACACAATCCAATTGTTTCCTTCTATTTTCCTGATTATACTAAGTAAGATAGACAAAGTAATTTACCATATTATGTTCAAGATGAAAGAATTTCATATTGTGGTTCAGATGTGACCTTCCCAAAAGTGCTGCTATCTATCATGTGTATAGCAAATAAAAATAAATGCAATGAGAGTAGCACATAAAAATAAATCCAATTAGAGATTAGAAGAGGCAATGATCTAAAACCATTAACATATGAAAAGAAGCATAAGAAACACCTAACAAATAACTGGAGGAGCTAATACAAATTTTGTAAAAAAAGCACCAACCATGAACTGCTCAGTTAAACAAGGATATCACCAGTTGATTAACAACCAAAGAAACCTATCCCCAGTTGTAAAAACCAAATCAAAGAAAGAATACAAAAAAGCTAATTCCAAGCAAACCTAACTGGGACATAAGAAAATCAATCTAAGAACAAACTGAAAAACTTTTTCTTTGGAAGATTTAGAGCAAAACCCTTCGTAAGAAAAAAGAACAAACTAAATTGAACCACCACAAAAAGTTTCAAACAACTGATTTTAGGTCAGAAGAACATAAACCCCTTTCTAAAACAACAACAAACTATTATGAAAATCTAGTGATCGCTTCAAATCTATTGAGAAAGAGTAGAACCAATGACCGGTTATCAAACAACAAACCCTAATATCAAAAATCTGAAACCCCGATATTAAAAATCTGAAACCCTAATATCATAAAAACCGAGACAAACTAAGAGACTACAGAAATTACCTTAGAAAAAAATGCCTCTTTTTCAGAGAAGATAAACACACATTCTGTTAAAGCCTCTTTTATAATCAAATTCTTTCTAAAGTTTTAAGAGATTTGGACCGAAAAGTAGGAGGGAAAGAAATTTTGATGAAAATATGGGAGCGGGAGAAAAACAAAGGGGGGAAATTTTTAGAATTGGAATTTTGAGAAAATAGTTACTTTGATAAAAGCCTTAATTTGAAGGGAATGAATTCTTCGGTATAAAATTAGGTGCGGGAGATTAGGAAAAAAGAAGGGGATTTCAGATCGCGATCTGGTGCATTTTCATTAAGAAAAGTTTCTTATTTTATGATTTTAATAAAAGCAAAATAATTATAAATGTTCTTCAAGTGTAATTGATAAGAATATGTGAAAAACTAAAAGCGTAATGGGTTACAGATTTGGGGTTCAATTTTCATGTAGATTAAATGTGGGCGGAATTAGTGTTTACACATAATATTTCACTAATAAAAAGTGTTATATTATTATTTACAAACTAACCTCTTAAATATTGTGACGCTCAAAATATTTTATTACTCTTGCTTGTTGTTATAAGACTTGTCACTGATATATAATGTGATTTAAAAAAAAAGCATTACAAATCCCTATGTAACAAAATGGCTAATATGGTGTAGTGAGGAAAGAGGTGATCCTCTCAATTTCATCGATATGCAAAGATCGTATACATCATATTAGGATACATCATTGAAAAACATAATAAGAGACAGACTTTTTGTATCACAATAGTAAGTAAATTGTAATACAAATGTACTGAATACATGAATTTCAAAACAAAAATCGATGATACTTGAGGGATGGCATTTGAATTAAAATTCTGCCATTTGGATTTGAAGAATTTGTTTTCTTCATCATTGTCTTCTTCATTAAGGAATTGTCCCATAAGGGGGTAATAAACACAAAACACCATTGTCACAATCAAATACGGTAGCCATGGATCTTCGTGAGAATGCTCAGCATCAGCCACTATCATCTCCAAAGTTCTTTTATGTTTTTCCAACTCATCTTTATCAGCCCAAGACATACTATATAATCTGTTGAGTGACAACAGAAGTTAAATTTTTCAGTAATCCAGTTGCACCGGTAAAATATAACTCTTCCATTGGTAAGAGAAAAATTGGTTATAAAATGAAGAAATGAGCAAATAGAATGACTGCAGAAAATTTCTTTCTGTTTTGAGTAAGAAAAAGAAGAAATGAACAACTAACTCCCCTAGCTACTTATGGAAGATGGAAACTAAATACTTCGCATTTAAAAGAACAATTGCTTAGCTGTCTAGATAATAGAATGATGTATCTTGGGGAATGTGTGGCCGAGAGTCGAAGTGAAAAGGAGAACAAAGTGAAATTGTGCATTTAAGATTTTTTGGTTGCGGAAGTGATTGCGCGCAGACTGGATTAAAGTAAGGGGGGACTACAAAATGATGCACTTGATAATGATAAAACATAATGCTCATGGAGTCAAGGTCATGGGGCCAAAGTGTTTTTCGATTACTATTCCATCGTCCACATGAAACCATTTTTTTTTCCTGAAATGAGCATCTCACATCTGGTCAATAGATACCTAGTCTCAGTGAACGTGGCGGCCGGCACTTGGTGGACGCGAAACGTGTCAAGGGCGATTGAAATGTGACAAGGCGATAGAACCAAAGAGAGCTACTGTATATAAATATCGAGCATTCAGTTGCGAAAACGATACAACATGCATGCATGATGATAGGGAAGAACAGAAAGAGAAATGAGTCATTAAATGCAAACTAGCTAGTGTGACCAGGCAATGCAGGCATCCATTATAGAGCCACGCATGGAATAGTAATAAACAGTGTTCAATAGAAAGAAAACAGCCCAAAGAGAAATGCATCAACTCTTCTTCTAACGCGTCTCAAGCCATTATTGCTGTAAGTTACTTTTCATTGCAGTTTTATCTAACATGCACCGCCTGCAATTTTTCTTCTTTACTTCTGCTTGCTTCTGCGCCACATACATGGTCCTCGTTATTCATTAAATTCAGTATTAAACCTCAAGATACATTTTGTTTCTTCGTCACTCTTCATTTAAATTAGGAAATATTTAACATTTATGATGATGGACAGTTTTGAAATGTCTAGGAAGCTGTAATTCCATCTCCTATACAAAGAGAAACACAGCTCTTTGGGTGAATAGAGATTCAACCATTGAAAGATGTTGAAAAATTGACACTAAAATAAGGTGAAAAAAGAATGTTATCTTTGAGTTCAAGGCTCTAGTGATAGATTCTTTTCGATAATTATTTGACCCTTCCCAATAATATTGGCGAGTATAAATAGGTCGATCACCCAATTCTATTGTAGCACCTACCATTTAAGGGTTTGTTGAAAATATCCAACAAAAGACCCATCAGAAAGATTCAGGGCCCATTAAGGATGAGTTTTACTTTTAAGTTTGAACCCGACGAGATGATCATTAGCATTTAGCTTTATTAAACATGGAAATGAATTGGAATTGTAATCTGCAAACAAAACATGAGGCTCTGTAATCATCTTAAGTTTTCAACTATGCAATTGTTGTCAAGTTTGAGATCATTTTTGTGTCTATTTTGTGTGCATTAATTTTGTAGTCGTGTCTCAATTAACTGGAACGGTTCCGGATTACATAATTGATTATTGATTTGCATCACTTTTTGATATCGGAGTGAACACACTTTCGGTACACATTGAGAAAGTATAGTGCAACAGTAAGTGCTTTAGTCGGTATAATTGGAGGCTTCTGAGAATCTGATGGTTTAACTTGATTTCCGCACAAATTGTTCCGACCATTCAAATAAAATGATGTCTTGTCTCCTCTACATTTTTATAGTTGCGATTGTAACTGCCGCTACTTGGTCCTCAGCCTTACATAATTCACAAGGGAATTTTACTTTGATTTATTCTTGCATTATAGGGAACTATGACAGCAATGCTCATGGAATGTACCTACAATTAGCATAAGCATGAGTCCAATATAATTAAGCGGATTGATGTTATAAAAGTTGGGTTTAATTTGAAAAAGGCGATGGGATTCCAATATCAAAAACTATTACGAGGGTTCAAACTCTCAACACCTCTCCTATGGGAAATAAAGATATGAATCATCTTTCGGAATCAATGATGGTTCTTCCAGTAATTGATTTTGTTGTTGGGATTTAAGTCTAGATATTGATCATATAACCACCAACGGAAATAAAAGAAAACTTTGTCAAGCATACGAAGAAAACTTCACCTCCAAAAAATGCCGTATATCTATATACTTGTACTATTCTTAGTCGTTAGCAGTAGGTGACTCAATTTTAAACTACCTTTGGTCTATTCAATGTATAACTAATTTCAAAATGAGATTCCAATATTTCAAACGTTGCCAAATAATATAGAGCAGTGCTGTCCCGCACCATTTTGCGGGAAGTTATCCCGCTCAAGCAGCTTATTTACCGTTAGATCATGCTAAAACCCAAATCCAACAGCCTTGAACCCTTTAGGGGAAATGGTGGGTTCTTTCCCGAGTGTGAATCTAACCGTTGATTTGATCATGCAAAACGATAAAGAAGCCGCTTGAGCGGGATAGCTTCCCGCAAAACGGTGCGAGACACCATTTGTCAATAATATATACCTTCTTTTCAGAAAGTGACTAAAAAATAATGATGAACAACACCACATCTTGGCTTTTCAAGCTGATCCTTATCCCACCCTTCTGATCAGAGCCGATCCTGTATTTAGAAGGGCCCAGTGCGAAATTTTTCGTAGGGCCTTTTACAATGTCGAATATTTTGTAACGATAATAAACAAAAAAAAGATCAATAATTTTTATTTAATTTGTAAGATTATCGACGATACCAAAGAAAAATTTACGACTAAATAATGGTATTAATGCGTATTTTATATAGAAAAAATGAAAGTATTAAATAAGAATTTTTTTTCTCGATGTCAACAAGAATACGCAAGGATAACATAAATGATAATAAGTTTACTCTTAGGAGGTAATCAGTGGCGGAGCCAGATAATGAAGTATATGGGGCTAAAAAAAATAAAAATAGAAAGAAGGGCACTTTAGTGGACTAAACTAAAATAATAGGGGGGATAAATACAAATTATAAGATAAATATAATGGTGTTTCAGGGGTTATTATGATTTTAGGGAGGCTAGAGACAGGGTTAATCAACTCTTGGCTCCGCCCCAGGAGGTAATGGTATTAGGTTAAATACGGTCAAATTTAAATTTAAATCAACAACAAATCGATTGCTTAGTGGATGGATTATTTAAGTATAGCCCCCATAGGTTGTGTGTTTGAGTTCTGTCAGGGTAAAGATTTTTTTTTTTTTTTTTTTTTCTTTTTTGGAAAAAAAAAGCCCTCAACAGAGTTGGACCCTGTGCGGTCGCACACCTTGCACACCCTCAGGGCCGGCTCTGATTCTGATTTGTATAATCACTCTTCACCAATCGAGATGCTCATCCCATATAATTGTTTGGAAATGTGATTTTAGTCCCCATCAATGATAACCTGGAAATTTCTTTCGCAAATTTTGTTTTGATCGTGCGGTAGGATCTAGGAGCTCACAAGTTTGGAACTTGGATCGTTGGTATCATCACCCATTAAATTTATTACCGTCCAACGGTGACATGCATATGCAAATAAGTTGGTCATTGGTGTGACGTATTAGACTCACAGTCACAACTAAGAATTAGACGTGTGAAAGAGGAACACAACATATTCTACACGTGTAAATAGACTTGCTGCTTTCTATGAAAATTGGCTATACCAGGAGCCAAACAAGAAAGAGATAAGTGCTTTCTCCGAGTGGACTACTTTAATCATTCTGATGGCTCTGTCTTCAACTTCCTCGTATGTGAAAAGTACTTGTACAGTGAACTAAAAGCTAAAGTGGGAACTTGAAAGGAAATTCATTCATGTACTGATGAGATGACCCAAAGCCATCACATTAGCATAAAAACACACAATTCCATGTGCATAAAAACACCTTACACATATTCATTCTTCTTTCTCCAATTACATACAACCAATAAAATGATCCTAATATCAGGAGTATCCATTGATGTTCTGTCGTTAGTGTTGCTGGTGTTGGTATTCTCTTCTAGTTTACATATCTCAGTCTCTGGTTCTTCATTTAGTTTAACTGATACGAAACAAGTACAAGTTAATGAAGAAATGGAAACTCTTCTGCAGTGGAAATCAACCTTTATTAACCAAACTTCACTTCTCCTTCCATCATGGAACAAAAATTATACCAATGGTACACTAAATCCATGCACATGGTATGGAATCACTTGTAACAACAAGGGAAGCGTCACGGAATTGTATCTTGTAGGTTTGGGTTTACAAGGTGCACTCCATGATTTAAATTTTGCATCTTTCTCCAATTTGGTTATTCTTGACTTAAGCGACAACAAGCTCTTCGGATTCATTCCTCCGCAAATTGGTAGTGTTTCAAAACTCACTCATCTTTATCTTTTCAATAATTCGATCAGTGGGTTTATCCCTCAAGAAATTGAGAATTTGCATTCTCTTACTAATCTGTGGTTGTCTTTTAACCAACTCAGTGGTTCTATTCCTTCTTCTATATGCAACCTGACCAACTTGATCAGCTTATCGCTCAGAGCTAATAACCTTTCTGGCATCATTCCTCGAGATATCGGGAATTTAATGTCTCTTAGTGCATTCATTTTATCCTCTAACACTTTTACTGGCTCAATCCCTACTTCTCTAAGCAACTTGACTAATCTGCACCGTCTTTTTCTTCATGAAAATCATCTCTCTGGTCCGATCCCTCAAGATATAGGAAATTTAAGGTCTCTTTATCACTTATCTTTGTATATGAATAAACTAACTGGCTCAATTCCTACTTCTGTGGGTAATCTGATAAACGTAACTCAATTCTCTCTTTCTGACAATCAATTATCCGGGTCATTACCGTCAGAGTTCGGAAATCTAACCAAGTTGACGCTACTGTCTGTGGATAGTAACTCTCTTTCGGGGAGTATACCTGCTAGTATAGGGTACTGCATCGAGCTTACATATCTAAACCTTGGCAACAACAATTTTTCTGGAGATATTCCAAATGAGCTTGCAAATGCAGGATTACTGGAATATTTGCAATTAAATGACAACAACTTCAGTGGTTCTCTTTCTAGTTCATTCGGTAAACTTCAGCACTTGAAAGTTCTCATTTTAGCGGACAACTATGTTGAAGGAAATATACCTTCTGAGTTTGGTTCACTTCATGACCTTCAGATTCTTTCTCTGAGGTCAAACAAGTTCAATGGGTCTATTCCTGAAGAGATTGCTAATTTGCTTGAACTCCGTATTTTGGACTTGTCGCAAAACAATCTCAGTGGTCTAATTCCTAGGAATATCGGCAACCTGAAGAAGCTATTAAGTAGACTAGATGACAAATCTACGATTACTTATTATGCCTCTGAGGATGTGGAATTGAATATGGTGATCAAAGGGATCAGAGCCCCGCTTGCGATATTCTTAAGTTATACCTCAGCGATTGATCTGTCGAGCAACAATATTGAGGGGAACATTCCAAAAGAAATAGGATTATTGAAAGGGCTTTATATGCTTAATTTGTCCCACAATCATTTCTCGGGCAATATTCCTGTAAATGTTGGAGACATGTCTGGTTTAGAGTCCTTGGATTTGAGTTGGAATAGATTGTCTGGGAATATCCCACAGTCTGTGGCATCAATGGATTCTCTTGGTTTTATGAATTTATCTTACAACAAGTTGGGAGGCAAGATTCCAGAAGGAACTCACTTCGAGACTCTGAGTTGGGATGGATCAGTTTTCATTGGGAACGATTTATTATGTGGCTCACCTACAAAGAATGTTTGCAATGGTGATCAGAATATTGGCTCTACAAATGCAGTCGCAAAAGATGACCAAGAGGATACAAATGAGAGATTACTGTTTTACGGTGTTAGCGCCATAGGATTTGGGGTTGGATTTTGGGGTTTGTTCTTTGTTTTGCTTCTTAAAAAAGAGAAATGGTGGTTGAGGTATTGGGAAACTGTTGATTCTATTGCAGTTAGAATTACACATCATACTAAAAAACAATCATAGCAATACAATTCTCTTGTTTATTTTATGTAAATTGGGTTGCAATTAGAGAAATATCAGGATGTAATCATTCACAAGCACGAATTAAAAAATAGATAATTAAAGTCTTTAATTTCGTACTGCTTTCTAGACGGCCCCATAATGTTTCATTTTGGCGAAGCTCCCTTAACTTGTGGCAAGCCATTAATTAGAAACCATCCCACGATTCCCACCCATAATCTTCTAGTGAAAGCCATTAATTTTCTGTTTCAAAAATGATTTGTTGGTTTTATATGCAATTTTTATTACTAGTCTCTTCAAAGTCTCAACCAAGAAAATGGAAATGGCAGGATGGATAGAACTGTTCCCATCTCATCTACACTCAACCACACAACCTTATCAGTATTATTCACGGTCGACCCCATTCGTAAAGAATATCTAAATAAGTCCAATAATATCTTTGGAAAGTCAGCCTTCGGCATGTGAATACAGACCTTTGAGTGGTAAAGCAGGACCATGCAATGGAATATCAGTATCATGTTTGATTTTCTATTATTGACTCTGCGCTGCATCACATACTGATTTCTAATTCTTGATAGTCTTTTATGTTATCACCTTTATTAGTATCTACAATCTTAATTACCTCAAAATTCGTCAAAATGGTGCAAACGGCACAGTTTGCCATCAAAACTGTGTCAATAGTTTCGTTGATTCTAGTGTATGTTTTTCAATCTAATCTCCTTATTTTGGTTTCGGGTTCTTCATTTCGCTCAACTAATACAAAACAAGTGCACATAAATGCTTAAGTGGAAGCCCTTCTGAAATGGAAATCAACTCTAATTAACCAAACTTCTTCTCTCCTTCCATCTTGGAACGGAAATTCTACTGATGGTACAACAAATCCATGCACATGGATTGGAATCACTTGTAACAACGAGGAAAGTGTCACGGAGTTGAATGTAGCAGGTTTGGGTTTACAAGGTGCACTCCATGATTTAAACCTCGCATCTTTCTCCAACTTTGTTAGTCTGGACTTAAGCGACAACAAACTCTCCGGGTTCATTCCATCTGAAATTGGTAATCTTTCAAAACTCACTCACCTTACTGTTTCCGGTAATCTAATTAATGGATTTATCCCTCGAGAAATTGGCAATTTGAATTCTCTTACTGATTTATGGTTGTCCGGAAACAAACTCATCGGTTCCATCCCATCTTCTATATGCAATCTAACCAACTTAATTAACTTATCACTTGATTCAAACCACCTTTCTGGCATCATTCCACGAGAAATAGGGAATCTAAGATCTCTTACTTACTTATACTTGTACTCAAATAATCTTACGGGTTCTATCCCTGCTTCTTTAAGCAATATGAGCAGCTTAGATGGTCTATACCTTTATCAAAATCAACTCAACGGTCCAATCCCAAAAGATATAGGAAGGCTAACGTCCCTTACTGACTTGGGTTTGTTTGAGAACAATCTCAGTGGTTCAATCCCTTCTTCATTTACAAATTTAACTAGACTGAAACTTCTTTATCTTGGCCAAAATCAGCTCTCTGGTTTAATTCCTCGAGAATTCGGAAATCTTAGATCTCTTGCTTCCTTATCATTCTCCGTAAATAGTTTCACTGGTTCCATTCCTGTTTCTATAAGTAACCTGAGCAATCTACAAAACCTACTTATTGATCAAAACCAACTCTCTGGTCCAATCCCTAAAGATATAGGAAACCTAAGGTCTCTTGAAGTCTTATCTTTGTACATGAACAAACTAGGAGGTTCTATACCTACTTCTGTGAGTCATTTGAGAAATCTAACTCATTTGGTTCTATATGAGAATCGATTATCTGGGTCAGTACCAACAGAATTAGGTAATCTAACCAAGTTGACGCTACTATCTTTGGATAGTAACTCTCTTACGGGGAGTATACCTACTAGCATAGGATACTGCGTCGAGCTTAGGTATCTAAACCTTGGGAACAACAATCTTACTGGAGGTATTCCGAGTGAGCTTGCTGTTGGGGTTTACGCCTCTGGTAACGGTCGACTACTTTTATCTGGTGCTCTATCAAACTCAGACACGAACAACCCAAATATAGGTATAGCAAAGCAAACAAGCATAAAACGAGTAAAGAATAAAAGCATACCACGACAAGAGATTTATAGTGGTTCGGCAATGCGCCTACGTCCACTTACGATGATGATCCTTTTCACTATAATGAAAATCTCCGAAGAACAAATACAAGAACACTGTGTGTGTCAGCCACCTATGTATATCTAGCATTACAACCCATGTCTAGAATACAACCTTGACTCCACCCCTATCTTGTTATCTAGCATCGCAGCCCATTGATGCGATCACATGCAACACTTGAAGAACGCTTCTCTTGTTGTAACCTTACGCTAGATACAAGACTCACTCATCATGATAGCCTCACCTTTCTCTCTTGATCTTCACCAACGTTGTGCTCAAGAAAAAACCTTAGACTCACCATGAAAACTCTTCACAATATAGCCACCCCAAGAGGTGGGATGGAATCTCTCACAACATCATTGTCGATTCCATGCCTTCTCCAAATCAGCTCACGTCTTTATATATACCCGATTAATACTTGGAGGACAAGTATAATACTTGGTGACCAAGTTCAACTAGTTTCCTAAAATATGGAATACTAATGATTTCCTAACCGTGGTATACTTGGTTGCCAAGACTTAATAATTTGGAGACCAAGGAAAACAATATATTATCAACAAACATTCACACTTGCAAGAGATGGATTACTGGAATATCTGCAACTAAATGACAACAACCTCAGTGGTACTCTTTCTAGTTCATTCGGTGAACTTAAACACTTGAAAGTTCTCATTTTAGCGGATAACATGTTTGGAGGCAATCTACCAACCGAGTTGGGTTTACTACATGACCTTCGGATACTTTCTTTAAGGTCAAACATGTTCAACGGGTCTATCCCTGAGGAGATTACTCATTTGCATCAACTCCATATTTTAGATTTATCACAAAACAATCTCACTGGTAAATTTTCTAGAAAAATAGGAAATATGAAGAATCTTATTAACTATGATACGAACGGGGATATGCGAGTCAAGATGGATACCAAAGGGTTCACTGTGGATATCCACGTGGATGTGCAACTGAAGATGGTGATCAAAGGAAACAACATCGAATTTGAGATATGTTAGAAAAAACGTTTTTAAAAATCAATGTTTTGTTTTAATCAAAAAAAAAATGCATGGACCATGTTTTGATCCCAAGACCTATTGCTCCCTAGATGTTTTTTCATGTGAATGAATAAAACATTAGTCCCATATAGACTAAAACACTAAGAGTTTTAGACTTAAATAGCATTGTTTTAGCCTTAAGGGTATGGCCCTTTGGGTCTTTAGACCTTTGTGTATGGGGAAAGCCCTAGACTATGGCAAGGTTGCCTAAACCTTATTGCATTTCTTATTGCCTTTCCCGTTCGCGCGGTGCTTCGCACAGAGATATCCGACCCATCCTTTTTTTTTTGCTGAAATTTACCACACGCTTCTCCCACACATGTAAAGAATTTTATTCTTTGCCTTCTCGGTTTTGGATATCCGACAGCCACTAGAAGCATCTTTAGATATCCGACACACGGTTAATTCTCACGCGTGAATTCTCTTAACTTGTTTTCATCGTAAAGAATCTTTAATCTCACGCGTGTGGACACTGTGCATCTCACGCGTGTGGACACTGTGCACGAGAGATTTTCGTCGAGAAGAATCTTACCCGACAAATGCGTCGTTTTTCTTGTTATTTTAACGGATGCTTTTTGCTTTTACTCGTCAGACAAATTGAACGCGTGATTTACGGATTTGTGTCTCAAGCGTTCGAATTCTTACCTATAAATACGAGTTAAGGCTTTCGGTTTAAAAACATACCATTCGAACTCTTATCTTACGAATTTCTCCTTCTTCTCTAATTATATTTTCGAAACTTAAGTTCTTATTCATATTTGTCTTAAAACTCGGAAAACGTTCGGTTCTTTTTAAAACAAGTTGTAGTTTACGAAACATAATTTTGTATAACTACTTCTTGATTTACGGGAATTTTAGTTCACAGAAATATAGTTTACAGAAACATAAAATTGTTTTTACATTATTCAGAAAACAATTTGTAGTTTCAATTTGTGTTTTTGTTTTTTTATTTTTCTTGCCAAATTCTAAGGGTTCTCTCGTGTATGCTACACATAGAGGAGAACTAACGATAGTTGTATCCTGGAGGTAATTTGTTAATTGCTATAGCATCTCAGAGGAGTAGCAGGCAATATTACCTTTAGCTCAGCGTATCTCATACGTGCCTCTACTAAGGTTATTGAGTTGTTTGTTACTACTATCAGTGTAATCTAAGTATTATTTCCCATTTGCATTCTATTATTGTAATTAATTCCAACAATCCAAAGGTAATATTTCCTAATTGTAATATTGTAATACTGTAATATTCTTTGTTGTAAGAACATGGGAAAGAATACTGTAGAAAAACCACCAAAGTTCAGTGGTAAGGACTTTAAGAGATGGCAGTCTAAAATGCTATTCTTCCTAAACGACCAAAGGTTAGATGGATATGCTTTAGAAAAACCCTCGAGAAAACTTCATCGCCGTGGTAATGAAGATAAATTGGACAGGTGGAATAGGAAGAATTATTTGTGCAAGAATCATATTCTTAACTGTCTTGATGACTCCTTGTATGACTTCTATAATGCAAAAGAAGATTTTAATGCTTTTGATTTATGGGAAGCTCTAGAAGAAAAATATCATCTTGAAAGCTGCATGGAAGTAAGAAGTTCTTGATGGCTAAGTTCTTAGAATACAACATGGTGACGAAAAGCTCTGTGGTAGAACAGTTCGTCGAACTTCAACTCCTCATCGGCGAGATTCTTCTTGAAGGCATGACTTTTGATGAAGCTCTACAAGTATCATTTGTGATTGAAAAGCTTCCACCCTCATGGAGCGAATACAAGAGGAGGCTGCGACACAAGACTCGTGAAATCACCATGGTGGAGCTTGGCAAAAAGATCCGGGTTGAGGAGCTGATGTGCGGCAAGGACAAGAGCATGATGCGAGCAAAAACATGTCCAACAAAGCTCATGTTTTGGACGATAAAGCTGCTTCAAAGAAAACTCACGGAGAATCCACCAAAATGGGTAATAGACGTAAGGACGTCGAAAACCCAGAGGTAACAATTTTAAGCCTAGAGGTGGTGTCACTAAGCACACCATCAAAGGCGATTGTTTTAATTGTGGTAAACCTGGACATATGGCTAAAGACTGTAAGGCCCTAAAAGGATCAAATATGATCCAAAACAGAAAAATAAGGCAAACATAGTAGAGGACTCGGATATTTCACGCATGGTGTCGAAGTCGACCTTGTCTCTAGTATGACTAATGTGAGAGACTGGTGGCTTGATTTCTGGAGCCACCAAGCATGTCTGTAAATTGAATGCTTTCTCCTCCTATGCCATAGTAGGAGATGATGAGAAATTGTTCATGGGAAATTCTTCCACCGCGAAAGTGGTGGAGAAAGGCAAGGTCGAATCGAAGCTAACTTAGGAAAAACTCTCGCATTGAATGACGTATTCTACGTCCCAGGACATATGCAAAAATCTCATCTCAGAAACCATCCTGCTAGGAAAAGGTTTTAAAATTGTTCTTGAGTCCAATACCGTTGTGATTTCTAAGCATGGTGAATTCGTAGGAAAAGGTTATGTTACCGATAACATGATTAAGCTTAGTGTATCTGATTTGAAATTGAATGTTAATGCATCTTCTTCTTCTGTTTATGTTTGTGACTCCTCACATGTTTGGCATGATAGACTTGGGCATGTTAATTTCAAATCGCTAGAAAGACTTGCTAATTTAGGTTGCATACCAAAAATAAACTTTGATAAAAAACAAAGATGTGAAATCTGTGTTGAATCTAAATATACAAGAAAACCATTTAATAAAAGTGTTGAACGTAGAACAGTTCCTTTGGAATTAATACACTCGGATTTAGGAGACTTGAAATCAACACCAACAAGAGGTGGTAGAAAATGGTATATCACTTTCATAGATGATTACTCACGATCTTTGTCAGGTTCATCTTCTTAGAAGTAAAGATGAGGCCTTAGAGGCTTTCAAGTTTTATAAACTTGAAGTAGAAAACCAAAAGGAGTTAAGATTAAAACTCTTAGGTCTGAATGTGGCGGTGAGTATGTGATACCCATAGGAGAGTTTTGTAAAAATAATGGAATCATTCATGAAACCACTGCACCATATTCACATGAATCGAATGGTGTAGCCGAAAGAAAAAATAGAACACTCATAGATATGGTAAATGCTATGTTAACAAGTTCAGGGTTATCTTCGAACTTGTGGGGGGAAGCTATCCTCTCGGCATGCTATATTTTGAACCGAGTTCCATTTAAAAAATCAGATAAAACTCCCTACGAATTGTGGAATGGTAAACAACCTTCCTATGCATACTTTAAAGTGTGGGGGTGTTTGGCCAAGGTGGCCATTCCTCATCCCAAGAAAACTAAAATAGGTCCTAAAACAATTGATTTGTGTTTTCATAGGATATCTGAGCATACAAATGCTCACGGGTTTATGGTCATCGTTTCGACCACAATAACATTGGTATGAACACCATAATGGAATCAAGAGATCTTTGTGTTTTATGAACACATATTTCCTTTAAGGTCTGGACCTCGTAAAAGGGTCCATGATGATCTCCAGGAAGTTCCATCGACTAGTCAAACTCCAACTTTGGAGTATGAGACTGAACCAAGAAGAAGTAAGAGGGTTAGAACTGAAACAAGTTTTGCACGATTTTTTGACTCTTACGGTAGAGTATGAACCCCAAACCTATAAGGAAGCTATGACTTCTCCGAACCTCCTTTCGGGAAGAAGCTTCATTAAATGAATGGGAGTCCATTCAAGCAAAATGAAACTTGGGAGCTTTAGACTTGCCTCCGGAAGTAAATCCATAGGTTGCAAATGGGTGTTCAAAAGGAAACTTAGAACAGATGGAACTATAGATAAATATAAAGCTAGGTTGGTAGCTAAAGGCTATAGACAACGGGAAGGAGTAGATTTCTTTGATACCTATTCACCAGTCTCTAGAATCACCTCGATTAGAATGTTGATTTCTATTGCTTCAATTTATGATTTGCATATACATCGAGATGGATGTTAAACTTGCTTTTCTATATGGTGAATTGAATGAAGAAATTTATATGGATCAACTTTGAAGGCTTTATAGTAAAAGGTTATGAAAACAAAGTATGCAAGTTAAACAAATATCTTTACGGTTTAAAACAAGCACCTAAACGGTGGCATGAAAAATTTGATCATGTTATGATAACTAATGGTTTCAAGGTTAATGAATCGATAAATGTGTTTACATTAAATCGTGTATGATTCTCATGTTATTGTTTGCCTATATGTTGATGATATGCTCATATTAGCGGCAACCTTGATATTATTAATACCATAAAAAGCATGCTTAGAGATAATTTTGACATGAAAGACTTAGGCCCTACTGATGTAATCTTAGGGATGAAAATCGAAAGACGTCGATGGATATAGTCTTAGTCAATCTCATTATCTTTGAAACCATATTAAAGAGATTTAATTATGAAAATGCTAAACCTGCGTCTACTCCATTTGATCCCACTTGTAAATTGAAAAAGAACAAGGGTGAGGGTATTGATCAACTTGAGTATTCTCGCATTATTGGTAGTCTTATGTATCTTATGAACTGTACAAGACCTGATATTGCTTACTCGTGAGTAGATTAGCGGGTATACTTCCAACCCGGGCGGGATCACTGGAATGCTCTCTTGAGTTTTACGTTACACTGAGAGGGACCTCAAACTATTGCTTAAGTTTTGGGAAGTATCTGATGTCTTGGAAGGGTATTGTGATGCCAACTGGATATCGAGACTCGAAGAGTGCAAATCTACTAGTGGGTACATCTTCTTGCTTGGAGGTGCGTCGTCTCATGGAAGTCTACCAAACAGACATGTATAGCTAAATCCACTATGGAGTCGAGTTTATAGCCTTGGAAAAAGCTGGAGAGGAAGCTGAATGGATGCGATGTTTCTGGGAGGAATTCCACTCGGCCCAAGCTCTGTGTCTTCAATTGCCATCCTTTGTGACAGTGAAGTCATTTTGCTCTTGGTTGCGCAAAGAACAATGTATACAACGGGAAGTCTATACATATACGAAGAAGACATAAGACGGTGAAACAACTACTCTCTCTTTGGTATTATCTCGATAGACTTTGTAAAATCCAAAGATAATCTTGCGAGATCCTTTGACAAAAGGCTTAACCCGGAGAGAAAGTTAAATTTACATCGAGGGGATGGGACTTAAGCTCATTGAATAAATCACCATGAAGGATACTCAACCTTGTGATTGGATTTCCAAGATCAAGGTTCAATGAGACAACTAATTTATGGTGATATTGAGAAAGCACTATCTTTGTCCCTCCCTATGGTGTAATCGTGCGATAGTCTTTGCTGCGAAATAAAGGATGATCTTTTGCGATCTTAATGGGTACCATGGCTTTGATTAAAGCGGGGTGTGGCGGGGACACTCTTTATGGACTCACCTTTGTGGATGTTGGAAGTGTGGCCGCTTCCTATGAGAATATGAGCTGATTCTCTAGAGACATTCATTAAGTCCGGGATTTTAGCCCACGGCCAAAATGGGCACAACCGCAAGAGCTTGGCAGCTGTTTTCTTCGGTTGAGGCATCAAGTGTGGCTGTTATTTCAGAATTGCATTCATTGTTGGCGGTTCAAGACATTGCGTTCACCGTATCAACAAGCAGTTCAGGTAACCTCTCACTAAGTTAAGGTTCAATCTTTGGGACACCTTAGCCTATTTTGTTGCCTTATGTTTTTCTCGTGTTTTATCGACATGTTTTATTATTCATGTGGGGGATTGTTAGAAAAAACGTTTTTAAAAATCAATGTTTTGTTTTAATCAAAAAAAAAAAATGCATGGACCATGTTTTGATCCCAAGACCTATTGCTCCCTAGATGTTTTTTCATGTGAATGAATAAAACATTAGTCCCATATAGACTAAAACACTAAGAGTTTTAGACTTAAATAGCATTGGTTTAGCCTTAAGGGTATGGCCCTTTGGGTCTTTAGACCTTTGTGTATGGGGAAAGCCCTAGACTATGGCAAGGTTGCCTAAACCTTATTGCATTTCTTATTGCCTTTCCGTTCGCGGTGCTTCGCCTGAGAAGCACGCACGCTCGCTCGGCTCGGGCGTGGGCGTGGGCGTGGGAGTGGGAGTGGGAGTGGGTGTGGGTGTATCCGACCCATCCTTTTTTTTTTGCTGAAATTTACCACACGCTTCTCCCACACATGTAAAGAATTTTATTCTTTGCCTTCTCGGTTTTGGATATCCGACAGCCACTAGAAGCATCTTTAGATATCCGACACACGGTTAATTCTCACGCGTGAATTCTCTTAACTGTTTTCATCGTAAAGAATCTTTAATCTCACGCGTGTGGACACCTGTGCATCTCACGCGTGTGGACTGTGCACGAGAGATTTCTCGTCGAGAAGAATCTTACCGACAGATGCGTTTTTTCTTGTTATTTTAACGGATGCTTTTTGCTTTTACTCGTCCGACAAATTGAACGCGTGATTTACGGATTTGTGTCTCAAACGTTCGAATTCTTACCTATAAATACGAGTTAAGGCTTTCAGTTTAAAAAACATACCATTCAGAACTCTTATCTTCTGAATTTCTCCTTCTTCTCTAATTATATTTTTGAAACTTAAGTTCTTATTCATATTTGTCTTAAAACTCGAAAACGTTGGTTCTTTTGAAACAAGTTGTAGTTCTGAGAAACATAATTTTGTATAACTACTTCTTGATTTACAAATTTTAGTTCACAGAAATATAGTTTACGAAACATAAAATTGTTTTTACATTATTGAAAACAATTTGTAGTTTCAATTTGTGTTTTTGTTTTTTATTTTTCTTTGCCAAATTCTAAGGGTTCTCTCGTGTATGCTACACATAGAGGAGAACTAATGATAGTTGTATCCTGGAGGTAATTTGTTAATTGCTATAGCATCTCAGAGGAGTAGCAGGCAATATTACCTTTAGCTCAGCGTATCTCATACGTGCCTCTACTAAGTTTATTGAGTTGTTTGTTACTACTATCAGTGTAATCTAAGTATTATTTCCCATTTGCATTCTATTATTGTAATTAATTCCAACAAGATATCATCCAGCTCTACCTCAGCAATCGATCTATCATGCAACAATCTAGATGGCAATATACCAAAAGAGATCCGTTTATTAAAAGGACTTTATATGCTGAATATATCTCACAATCATTTCTCAGGTGATATCCCCTCAAATATTGGAGACATGTCTAGTTTGGAATCTTTGGATTTGAATCACAATAGATTGTCCGGAAATATCCCACCATCTTTGACGTCAATCGACTCTCTTGGGGCCCTAAATTTATCTTACAACAAGTTGAGTGGCAAGGTTCCAGGAGGAGCTCACTTTGAAACTTTGAGTTGGGATGGCTCAGCTTTCCTTGGGAATGATTTATTGTGTGGACTACCCACGAAGAAAGTTTGCGACGGTGAACTGAATATTAGCCCTACAAATGAAATTCAGGAAGATGATCAAGAGAATGCAAATGAGACATTGCTGGTTTACGGCGTTATTACTATGGGCATTTTAGTTGGATTTTGGGGTTTATTCTTTGTTTTGCTTCTTAAAAAAGAGAAATGGTGGTTTAGTTATTGGAGAGTTGTTGATGCTGTTGCAGTTAGAATAACAGGTTGTATTCGGAAAAAATAATGGCAACCAAGCTGTATTGTTTACTTTTTGTAGATTTCTTAATTCTGCTGCATTCAATGAGCATGACATGAAAAGAAAGCAGGAAATGTAATCAAAACCAGAAAACAGGTTATTGAACAATGAATCATCGTTAACAGCCTCGATAACACGTTAGTACAACATTGTCTACACAGTTGTTTAAAGTTTCCCACACAATCTCTCTAAAAGTAAAACATGCCGTGCTCATTTGTTGTGATTGCCCATCACGTCTTTAAACTTTGTATTCCTTGAAACTACGAACCTACAAATGCAAATACATCAACTACAGACTGCTAGCTTTTGTCCGTGTCCAAGCAAATTCCTTTCTGAACAGAAAGAGGTTCTAAATCTATGGAACACCAGCCTCTTGGCTGTTTAGCGAAATCTACGGATCATCAATGACATGCAAAAACGAATTTTACGTATATGATTTAGTAATTTTAGAGGGTACTGATACTACATCACCACCGTGATTTGACGGACAATTAAACGGTCAACAAATCTCCACATCTCGAAAACCTTTTCCTCTCTCTTTCACAACTTCTTCTTCATTCATGTCGGATGCCTTGAAATTTTCATCTATCTAATATGTATCAGGGCAAATGCTCAGACTCAGGCCTCAGTGCACCTTGACTTGTAGCAGGATGGGCCAAATTTTTTCATAGAGAAACACCATAAGGTTTACATGCAGTATTATAAATCTCCATCAGCATTAGTCATGAACGACCCCATTCATAAATAATATCTACGACAACTTAATTAAGTTCAACAATTTCTTTTGAAAAAAGAAAAAACAGCCTTTATGGAGACTAGACAGACTGTAGACTTTTTGAGTGGTGAAGCAGGACCCTGCAGTGGAATGTCAATATCAACTTAGAGTTGTGTAGGTGCCAAGAATTAATACTATTTAAGAAATGGACCCTGACCATTGAATTGACTGCTCTGCATTACATAAACCATTCTAATTCTTGATGTATATAGTCTAGGAAGTTAATTTTCATCAAAATGGTGCAAATATCACAGGTTGCTGTGTTGGTAGTTTCGTTGATATTAGTGTTTATTATTTCATCTAATGTCCTTATTTTGTTTCTGGTTCTTCATTTGGTTCAACTGATCATATAAAACAATTGCCAGTAAATGAAGAAGTAGAAGCTCTTCTAAAATGGAAATCAACCTTTATTAACCAAACTTCTTCCCTCCTTCCATTTGGGAACAGAATAACTACTAATGGTACGATAAGTCCATGCAAATGGTATGGTATCACTTGTAACAAACATGGGAGTGTCACAAAATTGAAGATGGCAGATTTGGATTTACAAGGTACGATTGATCATAGGTATAATGACCAGTGACTTCAATGAGCTCAGGTAATTGTGTTCTCCTCTTTTAAGAAAAGAGAAATTAATTTGAACTCATTTACTTGTGAGTAATATAGAAATATCAGTGGATTCTTTAAATCATCTGTGGCTGTCCATTTTAAATCATCTGACACATGTCGCTATCTTATATTACTAAGGACATGGTGGTTATTTTCGAAGAAGTCAAAGCCAGAGTCAGTAATATGATAGCGACAAACTACCACGTGGCAAATGTTGGTTCAATCCATTCGGAAGGATAAAAAAGGAAAATTTTGCTGACTCTGGCTTGAACTACCACGTGGTGAATATATAGAAATGTAAATTTTACTGACTCTGGCTTTGACATGGTGGTCATTTTCGAAGAAGTCATAGCCAGAGTCAGTAAAATTGCATGTAACACGTGCGAGTGATGTGTGTAATGTAAAGGGTACCAGTTGGATCAAATTACCACATGGCAAATGTTGGTTCAATCCATTCGGAAGAATAAAAATGTAATTTTTTCCCAAGTGAGAGTAGGCATGTGTGCGTGTTTGACCACTTAACTCTATTTAACGGAAAAGCTAACATTCTTGGGCATTTTGACTTATTTTCAAAGTGTCGGGGCATTTTGGCAAGGTGACCCCTTTTGGGGGCATTTTGGCAAGGTGACCCCTGAAGGTACGGCCTCTTAGGTTAGGCTCTGGATATAGGTATTAGAACAGATGGATGGTGATGTTTCTGGGGGATTCACAGTATAGATAGGAAACAATTTCGGAGAGATTTGACATGCCGGAAAAAAATATGGGAGACTGAATTTCTGAGAAAGAAGTTTGTTTCTCGTGAAGGAAATGGGATTTGGCCATTTGGGAAAGATAACTGATTATGTGTAAAGCATGAATACTTTATGGTTTCTGGGCTTAGTTTTCTCTCCATGCAATATCCCAAACGTGAGTAGAATTTGAGTTCAGGACTTTGGCCCATTAATTCTCATTAGTCCAACAAACAGATGCAACTGCTTCCATGGTTTCCAGCAGGGGCGGAGGCAATGTATTTCAAATACTAATACTTAGTGTTAGTTTTGCAAGACTAAATCAAGGACCAGTTTCTTTTTGCACCCCCTAAAATTCAAGGAATCCAACTCTTCAAGACTCAATCACAGTTAAAATCCTTCGTGAGTGTAATTAGCTCCTGCTCCTTTCTTTTCAAATTCATTTATTTGACCAAAATGAAGCATACGTCACCATCCAAGAAAATTCTCGAATTTCTTTCGTTCCAAATTGTCCATAACGCGGCAGCCGGGGCCATTGAACAAATCTTTTTATCATCTTCATGGGATTTAAGTTATGCCAAGACTGCATTAAAGTGAGGATTGTTGAAGGCCATACACTAGAGGTACCGTATGACGGGAGGATAGATGACCATATTCTTTTAGAGAAGGTACAGTCGAAAAACAAGTGCTTGACATTCTCTTCAGCATTATCACGTAATAAACATTTATTGACATAGTGATATCCCCACGAAACAATTTTATCAGCATTAATAATCCCATCATGGGCTTCCAGCCATAAAAAGAAATTGATCTTGTTTGGTACATGTTTATGGGTAAAAATCTTTTCTGACGATTTCGGTAAATTCGGTAGGTGAGTGAGAAACTGGTTCAAACCCTAAACAAATGTGCTGCATGTTGAGCACTTTTAGGTTCGAGAGATCAATCTGTACAAGTCCGGCCTAAACCAAGAAATGGTTATTCTAGACTTTCTTCGGTCACAAAGTGGAGGAGAAGGGTTGATTTGGGGAGGATAGCGAAGAAGGGTGTTGAGATCAGAGAGTTCTGGAAAGGTAGTATCTCGACTTGTATCATAAAAGTAGAAGATTATGGAGCTTGCTAGTGATGGAATCTTTTTGGGAGAGCCAGCAAAGTTGTTTTCTGATAGTGTTGTATATTTTCTTGACCAAGACTTGTTGTTTGGCAGAAATAGGTGAGACCTATTTATACAAGTGAGATTGAACGTACCCTGGCCTCATTAAGGAATAGAGTAAAGTCGAGGATTAAATAGAGGAGGTGGTAACCGCATGTGTTTATGGTGAAAAACGTTTTCCACCATTATTGCCTTATTCAATTGACCGCTTTTTATTCCTTTTCACGTCGTTCTTATTGCGAGCTTAGTGTACGACTGCACGATGTGGTTGCACCTTGAGTGCGGTGGCGGCTAGTAGCACGTGTGGTATGTGCCAGTGGCATGTGTGGAATGCCTTGACCGCAAGTTACACCTTGAGTATAAATGGAAATGCCAAAGCTGCTAGGGGAGCGTGTGCATGTGCCAGTGGCATGTGGGGAATGCCTTGAAAGTGGCTAGCAGTGCATGTTGGCATGTGCCAATGGCATGTGTGGAATACGTTGACCGCAAGTTACACCTTGAGTGTAAATGGCAATGCCAAAGCTGCTAGGGGAGCGTGTGGCATGTGCCAGTGGCATGCGTGGAATTCCTTGAAATTGGCTAGCAGTGCGTGTTGGCATGTTACAATGGCACGCACGACCATGTTGTCCTAGGGCGCGGTAGCGGCTTTGAAAAATGGCTAACGTGCGTGTTGGCATGTGCCAATGGCACGCACGGCCATATTGGCTAGGGCGCGGTAGCGTCTTTGAAAAATGGCTAGCATGCCTGTTGGCATGTGCCAATGGAACGCACGGCCATATTGTCCTAGGGAGAGGTAGCGGCTTTGAAAAATGGCTAGCGTGCGTGTTGGAATGTGCCAATGGAACGCACGGCCATGTTGGCCTTGGGTGCGGTAGCGACTTTGGAAAAATGGCTAGCGGTGCATGTTGGCATGTGCTAATGGAACGTACGTCCACATTGGCCTAGGGAGCGGTTTGCAAGCCTAGGACTTGGGCGCTACCTTGGTATGCGCCAATGGCATAGCGGCTTAGAAAGGAAAGTGGCTAGCATAGCTAGGGCCAAGGAAGAATGCGTTTGGCATGGCGCGGCTATCTTGGGCTAGGTGTGGCTGGCATGATATGCCATTGGCATAAAGGTGAGGCTAGCATGGTCGGCATGCTTTGGCGCGTTTGGTGTGGATGGCATGATTTTCCGTTGGCACAGGGATACGGCTAGCATGGTTGGCATGCTTTGGCGCGGTTGGTGTGTCTGACATGATTTTCCATTGGCACAGAGGCACGGCTAGCATGGTTGGCATGCTTTGGCGCGTTTGGTGTGGCTGGCATGATTTGCCATTGGCACAGAGGTGCGGCTAGCATGGTTGGCATGCTTTGGCGTGTTTGGTGTGGTTAGCATAGCTAGGGCCAAGGCATAATGCGTTTGGCATGGCGCGGCTAGCTTGGGCTAAGTGTGGATGGCATGATTTTCCATTGGCACAGAGGGGAATTAGGGTTTTGTTCGTTGTAACCCTAATTTGAAAAAATATCCCCTATTAATTACTGACTACATGCATTAAATGTTCTAATAAATGTGTCACCGGTGACATTAGGTTATTCGGGGTTTTACGATTTTACCCTTTGTTTAAAAACCACCATCAACAATAAGTCCCCTGCTTATCTCGTAACAGGAGCTTTGTTGCGAGGTAAGCATAAGATGGTGACAAACTATCAATGATAAATCGTAAAAGAGAACGAGGAGGCTTGTCTGACCTTTTTATAGATAGGATTGGGAATCCTTGCCTCTGGCAGTCTTGCAAAAATCGGGAAGCTGGCACGATTGGGAAGTCATCATCATTTAGAAACAGGAAGATAGGCGGCATTGAGAAGTTGACACGAGTTGGGAAGCTGAGCGTGCTAGCTGGTGGGACCGGCGCAAGGTGGGGAAGCTGAGTGTGCTAGCTTGGCACGACTTTGGCGGTCATTGGAAAGTTGGCGCAATTGGTGAGACCGGTTCAACTGGGAGAATTGGAAGCTGGGCGCGAGCTTGGTGGGACCGGCGTAAGGTGGGGAAGCTGAGCGTGCTATCTTGGCGCGAATTGGGAGATCGTTGGGAAGTAGGCTCAATTGGTGGGACCGGTGTAGACAAGGAGGGAGTATGTGTTTCGACGGATAACAAAGTTTCCTTATTTTGTCTTTCTTCAAACGCGACTTCAGGGCATCATCCATGCTAAAAATCTGGAAGCATTATGTCCCTCATTACTTCCTTTCCTTTTTTTAAGGTTTAGGATTCATACCCATCGTAATTACATCATCTCCCTTATTTGAGAAAGGGTTATTCTTTTTGAGTTTCTCTCTTTGTCATATCGTACAGAGACGAATCATCCTCTAACCAGCTAGATTCTCCAGGTGAAGGCGCGAGATCTGACTCTTGCAAGAGCATCCCGACTAGGGTTATTCGGGCTAAAAAGATCATACCGGTATGTTTTCTTCTCCTTCTCTTTTCATGTTATCCTATTTTATATGTGTATAGATAGGATGAAACTTGATCAGTTTCCCTATTTTTGTAGTGTATGAGGGAACCCTACAGGAATGGCCACGCCTTTAACCCTTCGGAGAAGGACTTTAGAATTAACGGAAACCGATCTTTTTATTTTGAGGAAGCATTGGTTGAGATTGAATCTCTGTTCCATAAATCTAGTGAAATTATTAAGGACCTCCATTCCATCCACCTCCATGAAGTACAGGCGCGTGTTTAGACTTTCATGGGTTCGGTGAGTATGGAGGAGGGGAAAGAAAACGAGGAAGAACCTTGGCATGTCGAAAAGTTCCAGTGCGGCGAAACCTTTCCTCGGTCCAGGTATAGGGCAGATCGAACTGTTTCGAGGTCGAAGCGACGAAAAGACGAGCTCTTGGAGGAGAGCGCCATGGTTCTTGATTTTGATGCGGATGAATCAAATAATCATCTTCGAAGTGTCAATGAGAAAACCTTCGAAGGAGCATCTAACGGAAACGAAATAACCTTTGAAGTTGATGGTAGAGGTGTCGTTGGTGATACCTAAGGGGTTATGGTGGCGTATGCTGGACCGGTCATCGGGGAGGACACTTCTGCTGTTGTGGTTGCTTCGGGATGGGATATTGAGGTTGCTGCTGCTAACACCGTTGAATGGAACCTTTGTTTCCCGAGGGATTGCTGGGGGAAGTGCTTGAAGATAACCTTGACCTAGGGGACTTGTGCTCCATCCTTCGTGGGCTAGTTCCTCCCTTTTGTTGTTTCTGTTAGCTTCTTAGTTCCCTGATATCTTTTTTTTTTCTTCATAAACAACAAGATCAGATCACACAACTATAGAGAAAATAGTTGGGTCTGGCTTCACAATCCCAATGAAGTCTTTAAGTCGTTAACCTACAGGGTTTCATGAAAAACCTAAGGTTATATGATAATTGACTCTAGGTTATACAACTAGTATCACACAGGAGGTGTGGGGATTAGGTTTTCCAGTTGCTAGAGTTCTCCTTTGTATAGTTTCAAATCAGGGTTTGCAATCTAAGTTACCTTGGTAACAAAGCATTCAATATTCATCATTAGATGAAAACCTGACTATATTCAAGTTAATATCTTTCAACCACTAGATCGGACTTAGCTTCTTTTACACAAATGAAATGTACCCTCATTTTGGTTTAGTAACCGTACCTAAATGTGTACACCATGTTGGCTCAGCCGTAGTTAACCGATGTTATCTATATGAACACTCTCAGATCAACCTTATTCATCTTAACCATAACTAATTCAAATGACTCAAATGAAACTAGTTAAAGAGTTGTTCAATTGCTATAGAAGTATACAACAACACAATTGGAGTAAAATCAATTTGATTCACTCGAATCAATTCATGAACATTATAGCTACGGTTTGAATAGAATGCATTCCTTAATATATAAATGTATTAGTTCATGAGTCAACCGATTTTAGAACTTTAAAGACTCAAGTAAGCAAACGGTTACGAATACTTAAGTAGACGGTCTGAGTTTGGGTTCGCCGGTATGCAAACGTGTACGCATACTTATTTCACTTCCAAATCCCAGCAGAAATTCCCAGACTTATACCTTATGCAAGTATGCGTACCGATATGTGTTCTTGGTACACGGAATTTCACAACTACAAGTACGCATACGGGTATGCATACTTTAGTTCCGGTCATGGATCACATACATGCAAGAATGCACACTATGTTTATAATCTAATGATGGTTAAGTATTCTAAACTCTTATTTCAATCATTGAAACTTTCTTAGAGGATAACAATAGTCGTTTTCACACACTATTAGCATCAAAGAAATTTTCAGGTTATTGAAATAATCATAACGAAACATTCCAAGTCTACACACGAAGATTTCATCACACAAACCATATAAGATGTTCCTCGGCGATTTTCACATGACCATATTTTGACTTTCGTCAAAAATATAAGATGAACTTGGTTGAAGCGAAAGTTTACCAACATGATCTTTTTTTTTGATGTCTTTTGATGTTGCTTCTCTGCTATTTTGGTCTTTTGTTAGTGGATACTTATGCTTCAATATCATCGTTTTGCAGATATAATGAAAACTATAGTTGATTGGCATTGCTCTTCTCCTATGAAGACTGCTCAGGCGATTTTAATTTTCTTATAGGGAGGTAGTCAATTGAGATTTATATAGACTTGTTTATATTTTTTATTTGAGTGACTCTTGGAGATTCTCTAAAAATATAGAGATTTCTAGTGATATTCTGAGAGTATATTAGAGAGTTTTTGTGACTCATAGAGACAAAAAATTGATATTCGTAAATAGTCTCTGTGATTTGTAGAGACAACAAAAAATGTATAATAACTAATCAAAAATTCAAAACATCTATCAGTTACTTTATTATGCACATTATAATCTAAATAAAAGTACCATGAATACCTGGTAAAATACGTGTTCATTGTCAAATTAAATCTCGTTGTTGCCTTATGCCTATGTTTTCATTTTTTTATTTCACTCATCCCACATTCATTTTGTTAAGTAAATGCATAATCCTAGAATAACTTTGAAGTTTTATCCTTAGAATTTCGACCCATGTGTGTTTGATATCAGTATCATCAATTGGTTGTGGTATTCTTTGATTTTTTTTTATATCTATCTAGTTGATCCCTTCTAGATAGATTGTCTTTTCTACAACCTTTTGGAGTCATACATGCATTCCAATGAACTTATTACTGGAAAGTACGAGAAATGGGAGATAAAACGTGGTGCAGTAGAACACTTCTTTAAAATTATTTATAAACTCGCATAATATAATATCGACTAATTTGTTTGAGCAAGGAATACACATACCTCATCTAGATTACCGGGCTTAACCGCTTAGGTGATGCGAGTTAAAAAAATGAAATTTGAATCTACATGACCTTCTAAACCGATGTGAGTGCCCTTTAGTTAGATGAACTCTCTTTTGGAATAATCTAAACATTCAATCTTCCATCCGGCAACCTAATTTGGACATCAACCTACGTGTAAACAAATATCACTTCAGTAGGCAACCTTATTTGGACACCTACATGCTACATGTAAACAAATATCACTCGAGTAGATTACCCATAAC